>JAQGBT010000078.1:0-91854 GCA_034698585.1 Disparrhopalites patrizii
TTATTACTAATTTGCTTATTTCTATTTTACTACTAACTACTACTACAAACTACATACTACTTATTGCTACTTGTGCTACGCTCTATCTAAATCTGGCTACGTCACCTTACAATATGTATGTATATCATATGTGACAGCGTTTTGCTTTTATCGCTTTTGCTGTAACAAAAATTCCGTTTTTTTCTCAACCATGAGCTTATTTATTAATATAAGGCGTTTTACCTGTATTACTGCAAGCCAACTATCTGCATACCGCCTACTTAAATAAAAAATTTCTGGTCAACTGCCCGACGAACTAATTTTTACAGCTTTATGAGTATTGCTAACAACTTGGTGAACAGATTGAAGATGTTTTAGTGGCGACACGCTAAATACGTGCATAAAATAGAGTGAGTAAACAATTCTACTAATATTTTTAGCAGACAAAGATGTGTATGGACGTGCATGCAATTCAAAGTTTAGTCATGCAGAAATTGACATTTATAGTTATTTCACCAGTTACGAATAACTCATTATTTCCAATCAGCTTTCATAACGATATACACCAAGAAAAGAAACTAAGAAAATGCGGTTTGTTTGACAAACCCATGAATTTTCATTGACTCCACCGAATTAATAAAAACTTGGGTTGCTTCTTGCCACTTCCTTCTGCGTGGTTACTGGAGCACGTAAATCATAAAAATTATTTTGGTCACTTGATGTTTGCTAAAAATTATTAATGCAAATTGCGGTCGGCGTGGATATAAAATTAAGTCAAACACTTTAATTATTCTTTTATTTATAATGGGTGTTTCCACCCCACAAAAGCACATTTACGTTTGAGTAAACTGAAACAATAATGTTTGTGACATGTCAAGATTTATTTAAAGATGTCTCCGCAGTAAAATGTATTTGTAATTAATGAATTTAATGACTTAATTAAATGACCAACGTGTCAATCCCTTGTGGATTTGATTTTTGTCGCCCAAACTTTAGAGTGGACACGCTCGTGCTTTCGTTTTCTCCTTTTGCGGCTCGTGTGTTGTGTCCCCTCTAAAATGGAGAAGTCAGTCCAGGAAGAAACATTTTTTCATTTCAATCAAATCACATTTACAATATGTACATGGAAAGTTCCTCATGTATTTTTTTTATCTTCAAAGAGCGCAGATATGAGAGACCAAAACATTGGAATGTCATTTCCTACAAACAGTTAAAAAAGCTTTTATTGTATGATATTTCTTAAAATATTCTTGCCATGGTCTAATCGCGTTAAATGGCAAGGCTAATCTTGCGGAAAATTGAGTTGTACATTTGTGTAAACAACCGCTTATCGATTCATTTAAAATACTGATGAGTGTGATGAGCTCTCATTTCTCCCACCATGCAACACAAAGGGACAGGAGCTTTCCAGTGAGTCCATACATACATATCATATACGTTATACGTATACCTATGCATATAAATAAAGAGGTTCCAGCTGCAGTGCTTCCAGGGTGAGAAAAGTCATAAAATCGGCATTTACCTTTTATTGGTACTCCTGACTCTTCATGGGCAGGGACATGCTGACCTGGCCCATGTATGCATTCCTCTTCCCTTCAATGGCATTTCCTTGGGAGCTCGAAAGCGTGCGAAAGTTGGTTTGTTTTCACTCGAAATGGTCAATGGCCAATGACCGTAAATTAGTAATGATACAGGTAATAAACATCTATTGAGCAAGAGGGAATACAAACGAGGGAGTGAAAGAACATATATTTTGTCCCACACTTCTCTCTCACTTTTATAGATCCCAGATCACTCCCAAGCATTTGGGGGCTTTCTCACTCAAGATGACCAGCAGACCTTCATTCTCACGGTGTTTAAAGGTGTTAGGTATGTGCGTAATGCATATGTATGTCAGTAGCTATAGAGGGTGGAAGTCAATTGAAGGCACTCATCAGACCCATTTTCTCACAGTGACCGAAGCCCTCATGTTGTATGGATATAAACATTGTCCTCGCGTCATGGACAAAGGGAAAGCAAATTGCTTCGCAAAATTTAAAACACCTGACTCCTCTTTGACCTTTTCGTGTTATTGCCCGGCAAAATTGCATCAAGTAGCGGTCCTACTGCAAAAATTTAACCGTAATGTTCAGACCTAACATTAGACCCATTAAATGGTTTGGTCAAACATGAGTTTTTATGATCTTACACTTTATTAGTACAACAGCTGCATTATTCGCATTTAACATTCTCTCATTGCTCCAACCTCTAACCCAAAACGGAGCATTACGGTGATTATGTACCTAAACGTATAAACCTACGCGTTCCCGCGTAGGTATATATAAGTTGACCTTGGCTCTTAAGAACACTGTATTTATCCAGACTTGTACACTATGTCCAAATAGTACGATAAGAAGAAAATGAATGTAAAATATATTATGCATATAGATATACCCAGTGTGAATTAAGATATTTTGTAAAGTCCTGGAATCGGGAATCGACATATTTAACGAAAAATTCCGAAATAAAACAACTTTCCTGTACGTCAGTTAAAGCGTGGCTTAAATCTTCTCTACTTTTGCGATCCAATTAATTATTATCAACCAGAGGCAAGCTCTGGTAGATAAATACATATTGTCCGTGAAGAATCCTAAGCAAACAACTCCACCGTGTGATAATCATCTCCATTTTTCTTGCGTGCAGTAAGTGATCATCTCCAAAAACAAATTAAAAGCAAGAAAATTGAATAAATGTTTCAAAATGACAATTATGAGAAATTTTAATTAGGTTTCTATATACTCACTAATCAGCCTACATAATTTTTTTTATCACAACAGTGTCTACTGTGGAATAGCACAAGCTTCAGTCCGACCCCCATTGCACATTAATTATACCAATTAATTTTCTTTGTTAAATTGCTGGTTCTCTACACACGTTTGGTTCAAAAATTTTGTTCGATGCAATTTAGTTCCAAAAATGAATCGTACAATCGGAATTAGCTAAAAGGAGCGTATAAGCACGGTAGTTCGTCCAAGGCCCAAGGGCATCGATTTGATTTTTAATATACTTAATAACTTTATTCACAGAGGCAGAATGGGGACGATCACTTCGTGAATTAGCGCTCGGTGGAGATGGTTACATTCACGGACGATACACATACATACATACATACATCTAACAGATTATTATTCTAACTATGATTACATCTCCACCAGCCGTTAATGCCCTTAAGTTCCATTATCAAGAAACTTTTGTATAACTATTGTAAATTCTATTTAAATCGATGAGGATTAGGACAGAGAAGCTTCCAGGATAGAACCTTGACATTGTTCACACTTCATGTATCAATTTTGGTAGAATTGTTGATTTGGGAGCTTTTTGTGCGTGTACGCGAACTGAGTTGGTCATTTTTTGTGTTAAGGCTCGAGATTTTGTACTTTAACCCCGATATATAGATTGTATATAGACATATATTTTCACAATAGCTACATCTATAGTACATTGTAGATACCTCTTAACAGCAAGCTACCGTAATTGTGTGCATATGCTCACATCAGTGAGCGAAAGCTCTAATTAGTAAATACTCCAAGATCCGCCGGAGAAAGCATTTGTGATAAAAACGAGAAAGTTATTATAATTTATAATCAATGAATAACTTTATAGATGTTATACATACACATGTACTTGCATACGTACATCAGATGTCCGTCTCAGATGTCCTCAGACCGTCTCAGATGTCCCCATACTTCCAGTCATCCCTTACACAAAGCAAGTTGTATTGTATAGGTATACTGTATATACATACATACATATAAATATGTATGCACACACAAAACACTGCGGCAACAAATTAACACTAGCGAATAGGTGGGAAGGTCGTCCTAAACGCCCGAAATTTCGTCTGCTGCATTTTTATTGTTCCGGAGTTATGACGCTAAACATTTAACAAGGGGGCAAGTGTTTCAATTGTAGATGTCCTCGTTTTTAACGCCTACTATAACTTGGAAAAACAACCTTATAATGCTTTGTTTCGTAAAGAAGTTAACTGAACAAGTTTGAACTCGATCGGAACAGAATTGCAAAAGTTATGGCCGATCTAATATGACTAGTACCAGCAGGTGGCGTTATAATTAGCCGTTTTCCTGCATTGTACAGGCTGACCCACAAATAAGAGAGTCGTGATTTATTGTTTAATTTTGAACAAGACAAGTCTATACACTTAGAAAATTTGTCACATTGTAGGACACAGAAAAGGAAATGTGCCCTGACATGTAAATTCACTGACCTGGCCTTTGATCCCTTGTACCGACCCCTAAACTCCTACCGAAAATCATCAGAACATTTAACATGGGAGGTATAGGAATGGTGGCGGTAACCATAGAAACCATCGCATATTAGCGCTTCCATCGGCATATTAACCCAAAATATCCAACCTATTTCTGAAACGCAAGATAAATTGCATACGAGATTAAATTTAAAATAACATCAATTTTGCTGTAACCACTGGACCATTTCCTTTTCAGTGCAGTATTTTTCAAATTGCTGATATTATTGGCTAAATGTCAGATTTTTCAATGATTATTCTAATGGATGAAGTGCTAGTTTTTTCACAATGCTGTGCTTGTGGACGAAATGTCAGATTTTTTGCATAGTGCTTAAGCAACGTCAATGTTGGGTTTGGGTAGAGAGGTATGTATGTATGTATAATTGCTTTGTTGTCAAAATTGTCACAGCGTAAGCAGTAAGCACTGATTTCCAGAGACAGACATTAAAAATACTCCTTCACATTGCACATTACATCACCTTAAGATCATTTACATTATACACGTTATAAATATATTCCATACTACATAAGTAGATTCCTTTTTTACAATATCTTTGGGCATTGGGTAATAATAAATTTATTCAGCTCATGCTGAAATTTTTTAATAGATTTTGATTGAATTGCATAAGGTAGTGAGTTCCAGATTTTAGCTGCCCTATATTGAAAATAATTATGGAAAAAACTTGATCGGCGTTGTATAACTAAAGAGTTTGTCTACTCGCCGTCACTCTGAGCTCGTATTATTTCCTTTATGCAGTCATCACTTTCTTTTTGGTTTATTAATATTCTGGTCGATGATGCAGTAGTGTACAGAAGTTTTTCACACATAGTGAGCAGTTCACATTTTTCATAAAATTGGTACACATCAATTTCTTTCCTTTTTTTTCTATTAGCTCCTTGCAGCATGCGATTATACTTTCGATTAAAACAATAATTTTTGAGAAAAAATACATTGCAAATAATGGTTAATCAGATTTTGACATTTTTGCAAGTGAAAATCATTAACACCTTCCCAAATTGGAAAAGAAAAGCTATTGGAAAAATGGAGAAGCTAACGAATATCTGACGGTGGATTTATTACTGAAGAAGGTACAGGTAGCGAAAAAATAGGATCGTATACTTAATTTACACAATCAAAATTGTCAAACAATTACATCACACGTATACAAGAGATAGATGGGCGGGGGATGATAACAGAGTTGGAGTCAAAATCCGATTTTTTAATGAACTTGTAATGATCTTGTATGGACTTGTTTCTACCAACAAAAACGGGTGGACCTCTATACCACTGTCCCCACCTAGCGTTACGAAAGGCGATAGTGAAACTGAAGATTATTAAACCTGAAACTGAAGAATATTAAACAGAATTTTCTTGTGGATCTAGAAAAAAATGCATCAACTGGTGAAGTTGTGAAGGTTTTTCAAAGAAGTTCAAAAATCTCAATTTTCATCAACATTAATTTTTTTTGTTTCGTTTACAATGACAAATATGCATTTTCTGCAACCATGTAAGACGGGAAAAGCATGTATTCTACGGAGAATTTTATTGTAAATCCAACAAAGGATTCACCGTTCAGATCGAACAAGAATTGATCAAGTTATCACTTTTGCCGCGCCAAATTCAAAAATACGAATTACAAATCCAAAGGTTTAACTAACTATTTTCCGTATCATAACGCTACATGATGGAAAATGCTTTTCGGTACACTGCAATGTTTTTTACAAATTTGTACACTCGATTCGAAATTGATACGAATCTATGTACAAATTTGACATACCTATAATATAGATTCATTATTAGGTGTGTTCTCCTAGCAGACTATGCGCTATGAATCTGCTTCCGTAAAGTTAGAATGTTTTTCAATGATTGAACTACCCAGTTATTTGCATAAGTCATTCCGTAACAGAGATATGCGGACCAGGGCATTTTGTATGTCACAAATTTTACTTGTTGGCGTTGGGTTCCTTCACTTTATCAATGATCCCTTACGTTTAATTTTCTAACAAAAACATGGGAGACAGGTTGCGAAGGAAGCACAAAGATTTATTGAATGGAGACAGCAGAAGAAGATGAAGAAGAGAGGAGGCGACAGAATGATAGATAGAATAGATAACTACAGGCTTGGATCGACCTTTTTAATTAGACTTGATGTTACAACAAAGCAGTTAAAGTCATAACTTTTGTTCGGGTTTCGGATTGGATCTGATTGCGTGACTGCTTCGCTTTTCAAGTAGGCTGACATTAAATCCTGGATTATTCTGGATATTTGCTATTAACTTATGGATGTTGTCTTTCGAATTTATTATTTATGTATGTTCTGGTCGGGCGTACTTAACTCACTCCAACGGCGTTTTTGCATGAAGTTTGTATTTAACTCTATGATTAGGCGTGCTTTTTACTTGGTTAGTCTTGAGTTATTGAACTAATTGATTAGTGTGCTTCTCTTCCTCTTATTTTACACGCGCATATTTCATTATTCTCGTTTATCTGTATGTTTATTTGTAACAATTTAGGAAGTTGATTTGATTTGGCTTTCTCTCTCCCTTTCTTGGTTGTTTCTTTTCCTTCTGTTACTTTCTCTCTCCCTTTCTTGGTTGTTTCTTTTCCTTCTGTTACTTTCTCTTTTATTTCTCCCTCCTTTCCCCCTCTTTCTCAAATTTTTATGGTCTTTACCCCTCTTTCAATTTACATTATAGCTTGCTATCTCAACTTTTCTTTTTTGATTTCTCCATTTTGCCTCGTTACTGCTTTCACTCTCTCAATTAAGCTTGCTTCGTTCACTTTCTTTCATTATTCCCTTCTCTCTCTTTTGTTCTTTCCCTCTGTTTCGCCCTCTCCAATTCTTCAATTTGTTGGTTATTTCCTTTCTGTACCTGCCTGTCTCCCTGTGCATCTACCTTAATTTCTCTCTTTTTCATTTATTCCGCTTTTTTTGTCTCGCCGTCAAAATTCTGTCTTTGGGATTTGCAATATTATTTTTAAGATTTTTACGTTCTCCGAATATTTTTTGTTTCAAGTAAATTTAAGAAGTTTTATCCATGTACTTGTATTCTCCGCAATAAAATTCTTTAGACGAACTTACCTATTTGTGTAATGAAATGTGTACCGAATGAGATTCAGTAAGAACGTGTAAAGCAACTATTTCTATAGGCGTATAGGCTAATAAGGTTTTGTATATTTTCAATATTCGCTTCATTTCGCCGAAAATAGCCCAAAAAACCTGTATTTGCCGTTTAAGTTGGCGTATCGGCGATAGTTCTAGGATTTTCATGAAAGTCGGCATTCAAATCAAAATCAAGTGGATTTCCACATTCTCTAGGTGGCATTATTTTTAGTTTTTTAATTTTTCGAAAAAATAAAACTAAATAATTAATCTTGAATTATCGGAAAATGCCCACGAAGTAAGATTAAGTAGAATTCCGTGATTTTCTGACTGCATGGTGACGTTTTGCTCTGTTCAGATTTTTGTCGTCGCCATAAATGTAAAAGATATTTCTTCTACTTTGGTATTTCCTGCTATTCCTCCTAATTTTTCTCGTGTTCGCTTTTTTTGCCTTTGCAGTTAACTTTTTTCATCATTTCACAAGTAAATTTTATTTCCTTTCGCCCTTTATTCCCCCATTCACTTTCCCCGTTTTTCGCTATTATACTTGCTGCCCACTGAAAGCACATGAGAGAGACGGAGAAACGAAGAAAAAATTTAGAACCCAAGCGAATAAAATGACGGGAAGTAACTGTGAGCAAAGAGAGAAATAATGAACGAGAAAAAAACTGGAGAAAAAAGAACGCGTAATAGGAATAAGCGTCGATTTCATGTTTGGCAAAGGACAAATAACTAAAGAAAAATTTATCAGTAAAGGCAAAGGGTCACCAGAACAGTTTTATTGAATTCTTAAAAATTAGAGAATCAGAATCAGATATCATGGTGGTCTCGCGATAGAATAACTTTGACATTATTGACGATCAATTAGACACATTTTCGGAAGATTTAAACTAGAATTTGCCACAGAACGTCGCAGTCATATGGCCTCTGAGATGCGGAGGGGACGATTATTTCTTGATACGCTGCACGCATCGTCTCAAAATTAGGAAAAAATTAATATTGTGAAAAAAACCGGTTGTTGCCCACAATAATGGTGAGCATGTATGTAAAAATATTTTTAAAAATCTTGCTTTTTCCGCTTTCACCAAATCAGTACATTCGGCTTCCAGATCTGAAATCAGGTACGACGTCATCAATTCAGTACTGTACTGATAAAATCAGTACAGCCACATCCGGTGATCCTAGTGAAAGTTCACACGCCGGCGGAGGCCCAAAAGGTGACCGAAGATCTAAAGACGGTCTGCGTTTTATGTCGTTCCTGTACAAAACGGCGGGTACCGTAAGTCGCCAGAGGTATTTATTCGCTCTATATTTATTTATTTCTATGACGTTATTATTTCACTGGTATTGGCAAAGGAGAGGAGCTCACCGTTTGACTTGTCACAATTTTGACGAAACGGGGGATCACAAATTAATTATTAAATTTTGAAACACATGCGACGTTTCGGACGTTGTCCTTCTTTGGACACTTTATTAGAGTAATGACAACCGATGGGTAATTTCAGACAGATTTTTTTGTAACGGCCTCAGTGTGTAAAGTGTGCTCTGATGTACAAATGTGCTGATGAGCGGCGAGCGGGGTCGGGCTGGACATTGGTTCAATAATAAGACTTGTTTTGCGTATCAAAAGGAAAATGAAGGAAATAGGAATAATTAGAAAGCCATTACAAAGACAGAAATAGTACTAGTACTATACTATAATATGCATTCTTCAGGTGAAGAAAGAAGCGGAAGAGTCGTTATGTAATGTATGCATTTCTTTGGTATTACTGGGCGGAAGAATGCTGCTGAAAATCTAAAAAAAAACGACCTACAGAATTTGGTTTTACACATTCTAACGGAATTTCATGAAAATCCGATAACGATCCCTCACCAGCTTGAGTAGTGAAAAACTGCACATGCAGCCACAATACACTGTGGCCACTCACGCGGTCAGGGAGTGACAGAATGAATCTTAAACGACGATATGTTCCCCGGCTCAAGACTATTGCCTGCCGTTGTTTGGCCGAAAAATGCAGACATGATTTTTACGGCTACACAATTGGGATTTATTTATACAATTACTTAATGTCAAACGAATATATCTTATTTGTTCTGGCTTTTCTTCTGAGCGAATTTCCTTGCTTCAAATTAAATGACCACACATATTTGCGCGGAACGTTGTGATCTGCAGAAGGCAGAACGTTGAAGGAAAGTGAAAGCAATGAGACTCTGTACAGACCCCACCCGTCCTTCTCCAATAAAGTCCTGTAGATGCGTTGTAGTTTAGATGGCGTGGACTACGGAAGTCGGGAAAAATGAGAGAGAAATAGGTATACAGACAACACCTTATAAATTTAGTATACTCATAACCAGTATACATATAAGGAAGCAAACAAGTCTAGAGGCTCAGGCTCAGGGATTTATTCAAAATATCAAAATTTTAATGACTTTTTCAAATTCATGCAGTCAGTGAAGTTGTACGAAAATCACATTTCAACAATCGTATTTTCCGATAAAAAGTATAAAATCCGAGTGACGCTACGTCCGGGACGCCCATGTCGTGGCGCCGAATGCGTAACGCCAATGCGACCGTAATATTAATTATTTCTACTATGTTTGCATTCCTTTGTCGGACAATTGATATTTTGCGAATTGCGGCGGCAAATTTCTTTCACAAATGTTATCCTATCCCACATGAGTGTAAAATCCGAACTACGCTTTTCGTGTCCGGGACGGTTTTGTCCGACATGTCTGTTACCTTCCTTACGTCCATGACGATGTTGGCGTCTCCTTACAGCTTTGTCGTTGCAAGTTTAATTAGCTCTGCTCCAGTTTCCAAATATAGAGAGATAATTTTGAAGGCGATATTATGAGGATCTTACTGTGGAAAAGATATGAATGTGACAGAAATCTGAAGAAACTGAATACAAATCGGACAGAAGCAAGCCTAATACGGGTGTCTTTCATTACGTTTATATTTTTTGCCAGCCGGCACGGGCATACTAGTTGGAGTCTAAAATGAAAAAATTATCTTCTTAGGAATTGTACAAGAAGTCGACCAAACGTAAAAAAAAGATCAAAAGGAGACTATGACAAATCACAACACAGCGATTCTGCTTATTGTAATTGTAGGTCGTAGGTGAGGAGATATATACGCTCAGAAGCAAAAGCTTGTATATGTACATATATACGCATATGCATACATACGTGCATTTGATTGTATTGTATAACAGTATATACCTTGGGTCTTGGAGTTTTTCAAAATTTTAATGTTTTTAAAAATTCATCTAATGGGTGGAATTGTACAAAACTCAACAACTAGAATGTTTACTGGGAATATTTTAAGACTACAACGAAAATGTTATCTTGATGGATTAAGAAGAGGTCCATAGAAGAGGTCTTGAAGGAGTCTACAAGAGGTCGATACGAGGGTTAAATGTGGAAAAAGGCGTTCATTGGTATCAGCTTCTCTATACTCGCTTTGCTCAACAAAATAACTTTTACATAGTCATCTCCATGAGCAGACCTAAATTAATTTCACTTACACCATTTGCGTTGACGCCAAAGACGAAAGTTGACCAGTTTTTGATTCATGAAATACACGGCTATACGATGTGCGTTTTTGGCACAAGCTTGAAAAAGAGCAATAGCACCGGCTAGCAACAGTCACAATTGATGTCTGTTAGAACAGAATTACATACATGATTTATCGTGAATACTGAATCCTTTCAACCATGGAAAAATAATTACTGATCTTCGATTTCCTTCGCAGTGAGAATCTGATTGTCCAACGATTTAAACTTCCTCTTACATTATTCTTATAAAATATTGACGGTGGTGTCACACTCATGGTTGTTTTGTACATATACATTTCAACACTTAGACAGCTTATACAATCCACAGATGTAGTTCCTCACCGGATGCTCACGTAGGAAAAATGGAAATAAAGGTGATAGATCATAGTCCACATAAATGTAAAGATTTTCATCAATATATTTACGGTCATTATTCACACATTCTCATCAACAATATGCTTACAAAACATTGAACAATTGTCTCAATTCATTTTGCATTCATCAGAAATGGTAAACATTGCGTTTTTCACAGGGCAGCAGTACTATTCGCGTAGTTTTTTTATAATAATTATTAATTTAATTGTTTATAACATTCTTCATAAATTAGTACATAATTTTCATTCGGTCACCTTTTTTCTGTTTCAAAATCGCATAATATAATAGTGTGTATTGGTTTCCCTTTCCTAAACCTTAAATTATATCATCATTCAATCATAAGAATAATAAACAGTAAGTATTTACCATACATGCTAGATATATATTAATTTATACGCAAATTTTATATGTATGTACATTGTGATTTAGCTCTCATCTTCGCATGTCGCAACCTTAAATACTAACCCCTTGTGATAGTTACGTTTATAATAGAGTCCATGGCATTCGTTTTCCAACATTTTTACAGTTCATACAATTGATCAAATCTTCAATACTCTCAAGATTAAATTTATTTATATGTAATTTTGTATTTTAAATATTATTATGTACAATACAAAAGAATGAATTTTTTTTGTATCCATATACTTTAAATGTACAATATGCTTGTATGTGTACACGCTCATTTATATATATTTATTATTTATTTGTATAGTTGTTTATATTATTTAGTTATTTTACATTGTATTAAATATAACATTAGATTATCCATGAGTCCATTTTTTGCGGGATAAGAAAACCTTATTTGGTAGAGTATATTATTATTACGAATTAGTGATGATGTTGACTCAACTGGTTTCTCGTCCTCCTGTTCCTGTCACATCCTTGGTGTGAATACGCAGGTATATAATTTACATAAGTATGAAGCTAATAAGAATTAAATTAACAAGTATAATAAGGGTACAATGCAAATTCTTCTGTCGCAAAATTCCTTTTCAATTTGATATAGTTAATCCGTGTGATTTTCTTTTCCTTACTCGTACAGGTAAAATATTGAAACAACATTGGTAACATTTTATCTGTACGTAGTAATTAAAAAGTCTTGTAAGAGCTTTTACAAGAAGATAAAGTGTTGGTAACTACAAAAATATCTGACTACAAGGAACTTCAGAGAAAACTGTTGTACCCTTACTATATTTTCCGCAAGCAACTGCGCGTTAATCCTATAACTTCATAGCATTAAAACGTTTTATTTTTTTTTACAAGTTAATAATACGCCGAGCAGTTTGTAGTTTTAACTCTATGTAGCAGGAGGGTTAAGTCAATTCATGTTTGTGTTGTACACGGAGTGGAGTTAATACTAGTAGTCTTAATGTATACGGTTAGTTTTTCAGAAATTTTTCATCAGGGTGTGGTTTCAAATCAACAATGTTGGAAAACAAATGTTCGGCTTCAAATTCATTAGCGTGATTTGTATTCTAGTCCCAGTATCGACTGACATGGAACGTGAGAACCGTCACAAGCAGTGTAAAGCCTTAAATAGGTTAAAATAAGAATTTTATTACTTTTTCAGAGAATCACCCGGCGAATTCGGTTTTCATCTTGTTTTCACTGGTTAAATTGGTGTAACCACCGACAAATAGTGGAGTGTCTTTAATTGTCTTGTCCAACATTTTTCTGTCCGTCCGATAAAATAACATTCAGCTAGATATTGCAAGTACATCATAAAGAATTTTCATATCGCTACTTGTACTTGTATACTGTAAACACAATGTAGGAAGAAACGAGTATATGTACACAATCCAAGGGCGAATATCACCCACTCCTGCAACACGGCAAAACTAACGGACAACTTCATCCCAAAATTATTGTTACTGATTGTGCCTACTATTTTCGTGAAAATAACACGATAATCTAGCGATCTACTTGTTACGTGGGGGATATGATAATTATAATCGATAATGCACAGTACACATTTTACTGAGAAACAACAAAACCTCCTCAGAAAAAATAAAAAGCTTAGGACGAAAATTAGAATTGATTTTCCAGTTTTCCAGCCATTGTGCGTTTATTTCTGTCGGATCTGAACCAGCCTTTCCAACATGGCATAACATACTTTTTCAAATGACATTCACGGATTACACATTTGGACTATTTTTGAAATACATACAAATGCCTTTAGAAAGGTCACCTATCATTTCCCTACAGACCTATAGTGCTGCCGAATCGACACTGAAAATGCAAGTAAAAGCGAAAATTTCTTCACGTGAAGTCAAACCTTACAAAATAAAAGTCCTCAAAATAGGAAAGTTTTTTTTAAACTAGTAAAACCACTTGGCGATGATTCGAAAACCGCCTTTACCCATCATATATTTTGTTTATAATAAAATACCAGCACCTCCTCCTGCTCCTGCATGAAGTTTGTAATTTGTGGGCGACTTCATCGGGTGGTATCGCCAAATGGACAAAAATGTTAACCCGTGCGTCTGGCCTGTACGTTCTCGTGGTGTTATTTCTAGGTATAAATTTGGGAACTTTTAGCAGCACTGGGTTGACATTTACTGCGACAGTATAAAACTTAACAGCAAGTGAAGCGCGGATTAATACTTCTATACCTTGGGGGAAATCCCGACCTGTTCGTATAACTTTATCAGTTTTATTTAGCAACATTCTAACACTGCACCGAAATAATAAAAAACTTGGCCTGCAGCAGCGTATACATACCTATAACCCACTAGAACCGGAATTGGTGCGATTAGCCACGCAGGTCACGCTTTGGGTCAAAGTCTGCGGTTTTTAGTGGGTACCGCCTAGCACCTACGTTTATTGGCAGAATGACTTGTAATTCGGCAGAAATCATACCTTTGTCCATTAAACCCCGGGTGGTTTTAAATGACCTTATTGGCATTGGTGACCCCTGTAGGTCAACACACTAAATATTAATACACGGTATTATGGCCAAAGTCGTGTAAATGGGGCCAGCTTATTAATTCTCACATCCCATTTACATTTTCTTCTACCTTAAAAACGGTTTCTGCCGGAACGTACTTGACATTTTGCTGTTCTTCTTGAATTAGGTAAGACTGGGAATCAAAAGCTTTTGTAATGATTCACTTTTAGTTCACAGGCCTAACTCTAGCATATTATTAAAAATTACTAACGTTGTTAAAATAAAGCGAATTAAAAATAAATCAAGGAAAGAAGTTATCGTAGTAAGGGATATATAATATGTATAAATATATAATTATTAATATACAAGTATTGTATAATTTGTTGCCCTACAATGTATTGTGTGTGATTTCGGCGTTTTTTAAATACATGGTACATAATGGTTTGATTTTTATGTTAAACTTTAAATAGTAAAATCATTTTTGAAGTTGTGATTATTTTTCCTTAAGCATCTTCCTGCGACTTGGTTTAATTTTTTTTGGTTCGATGACGCAACAACAACAATCTTCATGGTGTAATTGTGTGTTACTTCTTTTATTTATAGTAATTATAATTATTATTAAATATGTTTATGCATGCATAATAATTTTATGTATTTTCCGGATTTCCTCTATCTATACCAGGTTATACTCTTTCAGATTCAGCTGTAAAATGGTGTCTTTCACCGCTGCGAAGACAAATCGGATGTTTTCCGTATCTGCAAACAAGCATGCCAAAAAATAAATTAGTCCAAATAAATCTATAATACAGAAAGAGTGTTGTACGTCAGACCTGAAAACTATGAGCTTGTTTTATCAGGTCCCCAATCTAGTCCGTTATTTAAATGCTCCGAAATGCAAATCCAAGGTGCCGATTATACATTTAAATGATCATGCAAGCAAGTGCAACTAGCGATTCTGAGGTTTTCCTGGCTTGTGCAAATTTTCCTAATACCGATTTACGATTCTTCTGGGGCATAGTTACTTAGTTATTTCATCGGTAAGCTGTCGAAGTAGTGCACACTCCGAAGAAGAATCTGAATTCTCGAATGTTCTTTCCCTGGATGCTTGCATAGTCTTCTAGTCTGAATACTTCTTCAGACACAATGTTCATCCATGATTACTGAATTCTTTTGACAACTGTTGGATGACAAACGTAGCCAAATCGATGGGGTCCCTCATGCCATGTTAAGCTTCTCCTGAATAGGAGAGGTTAAGATTAGGAGAGTTAAGAAGTTAAGACCGTCTTCCCCAAAGCTGACATGCAAAGTGCTACTAAAGTGCGGTCTACTATAAGATGACACACACTTGTGAAAAGAAAATACACATCACGTCAATTCTGACACATTATCTTCGCAAAGAGCAACAAATTTCATGCACATTCACCACAAAAGCTTTTAATTTATTTAATTTCGTTCGTAAAATCGTTCGTCATTCGCGGGGCTTGTTTGTACGACTATTCAAACCTTCCTTTCCATCATCCGCACACCCGTTCCGTCAGTAAACTTCTTCAATTCAGCTGATCAACAAAAACAATCCCCATGCAAACTCTTAAAGCGATTCAGCAATTAAACTTAACTAAATTATTACATCCAAACTACAACTATTTTCATACCTACTTGGCAATCTACAACTGGCTGCGCATAATAGGCAATGCCTCAACAAGCACAACTAAGCCCGAAAAAAGAAATTCAAATTAAATATTTCTATAGAGCAACAATACATGAAGCCATACATACACAAAAACCAAGTACTGTGTAAGTAGTAAGTACATATTCTAGACACCGTCTCGATGTACCACTTCAAAGTGTAAGACATTAAACCCCCAATACCCCAATTGAACTTACTGTAAGCATTTCCACTCTTCCTACTCACAAAGCTATTCAGACATACTTAGGATCATTTTGACATTCTACAGCTAAGACATAACAACGCTGTCACGACTGTATTTTTTATGGATAGTGCAGCGCAGTATTCGTGATTCACAGAAACGATCAATCAAGACCAATCTAATGTCCACTCGTCAATTCGAAAAAGCCGTATCTGCGAAAGTAGTAGCGCAAACAGTGACGGGTTTATCAAGAAAAAAACAAAGTAAATGAATAACAAATTTGCTTACAAATTTGTTAGACAATTGCCGAAACTGAATAGTAAAGTTACAAGTTACGAATATTTTCCAAATATTGAAAATCCATTTCTTTGGCAGGCAATAATTACTTCTACATATGATTCCAAGCAAAACTAATAAAACCTGCTAAGGCAGCATGCTGAAGCAACCAACTTCAGAGGCACTTAAATTAGATAATCTGAATAAATAAAAAATGGCAAGGTGTTAGATTTACATTAATAAACCCACAAAAATCTAAGCAGCAGCTATGTGTAGACTGATAGATCAAAGAGATTCCAAAGTAGACATAACAAACACAGAAAAAGCAATTCGTCGATTGAAAGACGTGAAACCAATCAAGCCAAGTTGTATTCCTTCAACGCGGACTGCATGATCGTGTCCTTCACAGCGCAGAATACCAACTTGATGTTCTCCGTGTCTGTAAAAGTGCAAGAAGTAATAAGAGCAAAGACACAGCAACCAATGACTATAAAACACATTTTACACAGCAACACTACACATGCAATCGTATTAATCGGCATACTCTTATTACTGAGACATTAGTTAATTCTGCAAACGGATATCGCCAGAAAGCACTAAGCAGATTATTAGACATTCAATTGAAAACAAGCGCACTAAATTGGGCAGCCCAAAATGGATTAAGTGTAGACAGCTACACAAGGTACACCCATAATGGCAATGTTGAAGCTCTACTTTACAAAAGATTTGCATACTGAAAACGTACCCACAATTGTCAATGATGCTTTCGCAAAGACCGGCCTATTGCAATTCTTTTGTATTGACCGCACCAAACCGCTACTTCTTTCTTATTCATGACACATCTATTAGATCCCTTAGTCTTAATCCCCTAAAATAATTGTATAACCTCAAGAAGTATCGTCCACTTCCTTAGTTCAACAACTAAATGTGTTCGATAGCTATTCAGAGAATATAACAGCTCAGTTGCCTACTGAATGCATTCACTAAAATGCTGCCCTAATGTCAACTGGTTGTCAACACGTGATAATCGTCTAGCAAATCGGGGCATTTTTTTTCCATCAATGAAAATAACCATAACAGTTCCTGCAAATAAACTTTCCGGTTACGTGCACCTAAAACATGAAACTATCACCTGGCAGAAGGATTTTGTCTTAAAAGGAACATGGTGAAATATTTTGTAGTAAGGCGTAAATAAACTACAAACTAATAAGGGTTACAAAATACGTTTACTCTACCTGTGGCACAGGTAAAATGGGAATAAATGATCTTTTCGCTGTCTGGATTGAGGTCGACAAACATTCGTAAGATGAATTCTCTGGCATGAATGGCATCTTTTTGTGGCCCTGTAATGTAGGATAAAATCATTGGCACAGGGTTAGCAACACAACAAATTCTGCATCAAAATACATAATATAAGATACTATTAAGAGCTGTATAACATGTTTGCACTTGACCGTAAAAATGTCTAGCAACATTCCTCGAAAAACCGGTATACGCTAATATGCGGACACCCCCATCCCCCGAAAAAAAATCCAGGTTGACACGCCCTGTCGACCTTCGGCCGACAGGGGGTATATCAACCTGGATTATGTTCGGCATTGTTGACACCCCCTGACCGACCTTCGGCCGGTCAGGGCCAGGCCCCTTCCCCTGGATCCGCTCGGTTTTTCGGGGTATGTCTAGCAGCGTACATGTCATATCACCACTATGTAGAATACAAGTTACAGATGATTAATAGATACGTTGAAACAGAAGCTGTATCGGAGATACAAAATAGGTAAGTTACTTCTCACGGTGACGCAGTACCTGACTGAACATAACATCAGCAAAGTCGGAAACTGATAAAGGATCTGAACGCATTGCATTTACTATCCTAACATTTAACACTTGGAACTAAACGTCTCGTGGATACAAGATATTCCATCCAGTCCACCACCAGCGGAAAACCATGACTTTCCGGCATTTCCTTTCCGACTCCGACCTGTCCAGCTGTCTACATAGCTGTTACATTGCTTACCATTTCGCCTGTCATTAGTTCGTAATACACGTCGTAAATACAACCCTGTATAGCTATGATAATACTGAAAAAGACCCGCCTATTGGGAATATTTCATCGCTGTTGATCTTAAACCTGTTGCCAGTCCAGACTATAGAACAAAAAAAACCTAAGAACTTTGAGGCGCTTGTGGGTACGAGTCGTTATTTCAAAATACAAGGTTGAAAAATGTTTCAACTTTCAACATACATTAAACAGCAACCTAAGTGGTTGCAGTTTACAAGGGTTTAAGCATCAACCCCAAGCTACTGTTGTACAAGCACTTCGAATGCTGATAATATGCCGATAAGTCGTAGTTTACAACTGATGCTAATCGTACCTGTAGCACACGTAAAATGTGAGTAACACTGTCGTTCTGGATCAGGAATTTGAGACAAATACATATGTCTCAAAATGAATTCTCGAGCTGCGACATGATCCTGTTTTGGACCTTTAAATAATCATCGCTATAAAAATGTTGTCCTCCACAATCTCTGCAAAACTAAGTTTGATTTCACTTGATGGGAAAAGGGTAATTGAATCTCGTTACGATAACACTATGTGGTCAAATAATCTACACTGAATAATTTCCATATAAAATAGGAATGTTGATATTCTGGTTTAAAGCTACATGTACACTGGGTAACAACTAACAACTGAACCACAAATAACTTGAACCGCTAAATGACTAAGTCACAAGTTCGGAAGTAGTTAAAAGAAGGAATTTAACGTACCATCATACTCGGGGAAATAATCGACCAAATGGGAATACATTATTTTCTCTTCGAGAAGGTCCTTTTTATTCAAGAACAGGATGACAGAAGAATGCTGGAACCAAGGGTAAGTTATGATGGTTCTGAATAAGGCCTTAGACTCCTCCATTCGATTCTCATTATCGGATTCAAATAAAATCTGATCATATTCGCTCAGCGCGACGAGGAAGATTATGGAAGTCACATTTTCAAAGCAGTGTATCCACTTCCGTCGCTCTGATCTTTGCCCTCCTACATCTACCATCCTGAAACGGATTTCTTCGAGATCAAACGGGTACTCTATTATACCGGTGGTGGGGACTCGGACACGGAGAATGTCTTGTTCCGTTGGTAGGTAATCCGGAGTAGCTATACGGTCTATCTCCGACAAGTAATATTTGGCAGAGTCGGTAAGCTGGTATTCTCTTCTTCTGTCGTAGCACTCTAGAATCCCAGCATCGGCCCATAAGGCTTTGATGGCTTCGACGTAGGGTGACTCAAATGTCGTTACTGTCTCATAATCCACAGCTCTTACTTGATCGGCCTTTTCAATATTAGCAGAGTCTGCATACATGATTTTTAGTAAATCCATGGCACGTATCATGGCCTGCATGGCCATAAAGATGTTTTGGTAGACTAATTTTATAAAGCCCCGTTTATCTTCTTCTGAATAACCAGCCCCATGAATAATTCTCATCTGCTTTATAAAAGTTGACTTCCCCGACTCTCCAGTACCTGGATTCAGTGAGAAAAGAACAAGAATTTGACATGCCGAAGTTAGACCTTATGCCTCATTCATTTGTTGGCCCAACAAAAATGTGCCGCAGCGGAAGGGCAGTCAGCAAACATACATCACATGCTCTCAAAATCATCGTTCCACATTATAAAACCTTGTCTGTTTTTTTTCCTCTCCCTCTACCCTCATTTCAAAATCCGTAGACGATATTAGAAATCAAAATCCCCAAAGAAAGAAACAAGACACATTACAACCATAAGTACCCCCAAAAGGCTTCCTCCTCTTCCAAACATCCCATTTCAACATAAATGTAAAGGACTTGATTTCCTTTCTCGTAGGACAGTTTACAAAAGATTCCCAAAACATTACCTAATAGAAGAAGTTTCAGTTCTCTTCGGGCGTCTCTTTTGTCCCTTCTGAGTTGCCTTTCGATCTCTTGATTGATCCTCTTCTGTTCTTTGGCTTCTTCAGATAAACAGCACGCCATTGTTTAATTTCACTTTTTATTTATTAAATAAAAAATGATATTTTCACTCCGTTCCTTTCTTCATTTTTTCTGCCCTATCACCGACGACAACCCAAAGGAGTCCCAACCGCGAAACAAAGTTTAGTTGACTTGACTCACTCAACCATTTAAGAGACTCTCTCTCTCTCCCTTTTCTCTCTCTCTCTCTCTCTCTTTGAGTCTCTCTCTCTCTCTCTCTCTCTCTCGGTGATGGACAGTGAGAGGGTGAGAGTGTACAAGTTTATCTCCTTCACCAAATTCGTAGACTAAAAGGCAAGGGAGAAGATTCGATCGATGGAATGGCAGCCGTAAGAATTTCGCATGCGCTCCACCAGCGGCTCTCTTGCGAGGCCCAAAGACTACTCATAAAACCCGAAACACACCCAACCCATTTTTCAAACCGGAAACTCTCACCCCCAAAAACTGTGCATCACTCTCCACCTACCAAATACCACCACAAGCCGCTTTCTCTCCTCTTTTTCCCCCCTTCAAAAACCAACAAAACCTTCCTTCTTCACGGGAACAAACCCTTTTTTCAAAAAAACAAAACAGAACAAAAATCAACCCAAAATTTCGATTTCAACCATTTATTTCACTTGAACCATCTACAGTGAATGAATAACATGAGAGCATACAGAGGTTGGGAATTGGACGGCATGAGAGAGGGAGGGAGAGAGAGAAGTTGGCCAAGAATTTTTGCTTTTTTTTTATTTATTCCCACGGTGTATGTACAGGGAGAGACATGAGGAGAGTGTGTAGTGAAGAGCACTGCTGATTGCCAAATAATAAACCCATTGCCTTGGCCAGTTCCTATAGACCACCTTGAAGAAGACTATAATGCCCTGCCCCTCTATATATATTTCATAAGGAGAAGCCCTATAAAAACAAAGGTAGGGGGAAAAAAGAGCCTTGTTATACACTCCCACAGTATACAAAGGTTGCCGGGAAATGTGCAGAGAGAGACAGAGGAGAGAGAGAGAGAGAGAGAGACGAGAATGAATGAATCCTTTTTTTTTTTTTTTACTCCAAAAAGGCCTGTCACTGGCTAAAGGAGAGAAAGGGACAAGTCGCACCATCTAGCTTGAGGAAAGCCGGTCAAATCCTAGCTTTTGGGAGAGGAAAAATCCCATTCTGTCTGACCTCTGGATCTGGAAGGGGGGAAAAAAATATGAAATTCCCGCATCTGGATGTATGGCGGATTTTTGTAGACATCGTTGCCTTCAAAAAGTGGGGAGGAGAATGAAAAAAGACTGGAGGAGGAGGAGAAGCCTCTTCCGGTTCTTCCTGGCATCATCCTCTTCTTTTTGAGGGTGTCGATGTGTTTTTTTTCCTTCTTGAAACGGAATAGAAGAGATGAATTTTGTCAGTCTGAGCGTGAGTCGAGTGTTCGATCTAGTCATGATTACTAATGATTCACATGATACTAGAAGGTCACCCGACGCGTGCTCAGCGTCTTTTTTTTAGAGGGTCTCTCGTGAGGAGTTCCAAGGGGTTCTTCTGGAACTCTTCTGGATGGCTGGATGTAGAAGGCGGTGGATAGTGTGGAGAAAGAATGATCAAATTATATAGATATTATTTTGTTTAAATTATATTTTCTTTGAAAGGTGAGCTGCTTTGAAGGCTCCCTTGTCGAGGATCTATTGGCTGTGATAACGACTGAAACCAGTTACGCACCGCCAGTAGTTCCTAGACAAAGAGAGTTGTACAACCAAAAAATGTTTTTTTTAAATTTAATTTTTTTAAGTAAATGTTAAGGCGTCGGAGATGAAGGGGGCCGGTATCGTTGATGAGGATGACGTCCATTACTTTGCTAACCTAGCTTTATGAGCCATGACAACTCATCATAGAGCTAGATAACCAAAGTAGCGGCCATCACCCATGGTCCAATTATCCTGGTGACCCAATCCCAATGGACGTGGAAGATGGATGAGAAGAGAGAGAGATAGACAGAAAAACTGTTGAGTATTCGCACTTCCCAGTCTGGATGAAACTACCCGGTGAGGCAAAATTTTAGACGCCCCGAACCGGTGAGCTATCACCCGATTGGGAGACGGTTGGATTTAAAGAAATGTTTACAGTGGTTCTCTTTGGAAAGTGAGAAAAAAAAATTACAAATTTTTGACAGAAACAAAAATTAACAATAAAAATGAAATTTAAAAAAAAAAACAATTTTTTTTCTTGAAGGACAGAGAAATTTGGAAGTGGTTCCTTGGGAAGTAACTGAGAGAATACAATGAATGGACAAGTTGCCTTGGCCTTAAATACTCGCAGCCCGAGCGACTGTTAGGATGTCAACACTGGCCTGACGCGCCTTAGTGGCAGGTATTCTCGGAAGGGATGACAATGGGACAGAAGTTCCACAAATAATAAGGGCAGAAAAAAAAGGGATAGGAGGACAGGTAGTGGATTAGTGGATTCATCGGTCACTTCTTATGAATATTTTAGGGTCCCATATCCCAAGAAAAAAGGATCAAGATGCACATTGTTGAGAGGGTGCCACATTTACATACATGCTCCATGGGTCACCTTCCTTCATCGTCCCTCCATCGCTCCCTGCCTACGGATATGGACCGAGGTGACCTCTTAAAAATATTTATAACCAATCCTTTACATATTTTTACTCCCTCTCTTTCCCTTGTCTATAGTAGTTTATAATCATGTCCATTGCATTTCTGGGCCAAAGGTACATATACATAGCAAAGGAAATGTAGTCTCGAAGGAACCCTTGTACCCTTCCCTTACGGATTCTTCTCCACCTTCACGGCATGTGTATGGTTACTGCGTATTTAAAAATACACGCGGAGCGTCGGGTTGTTGTCCTCCCTGGATTTCTGAATGCATCTGGCCTTTTCCATGGAATATTCTTTTACTACAGCTCCTTTTACGCACTTCCTATAAATTGGGCGGGGGAAGGCAAGGGGGTTTAGGGTTTATCATACCGTATGATTATATGGCGTCCGGACATTCACTCTAGCTGGTAGTTGAGTTAATTTAAAATGCATTCTTTTGAGCGAAGGAAAAACCGTTGGGGTAAACCAGAGGCCGTCTGAAGGAAATGTTAATAAAACGGTGCATCTTCTGCAGCCTGGACGCGATGTCCACTCCTTAGAATGAGGATGTGCGAAGATGTCCAGGGAAATTTTGGCCACATTACCATGGAAATGAGATGCAAAGTGGGGAGCACAGTGGGTCAAAGCGAGAAAAATATTGGAACGGAGGGAAAGCATTGTGACTATTATGGGATGTATACAACGTATGCGTAAGCTACACAAGCTACAATCGGACGACGATTCCTGCAAAGGCTTTTTTATTATTTACATTGATTTTAGTCGGTTCGCTCAGCCTCAGTTCGGCTGATTCTAAAGCTGAATCATCGTTTTGAGTCGGTTCTTTTAGCCAGGAGTTGGTGGACTTTGGCCGTCGCTGACCTCGTAAAGTGTTGTATTTTTATTTTTATAATCCCTATAAACAGGTTCCGCTTTGGAAACCTCTAAAATATATATTGATGACCAACTGGAGAGTTTTGTGGTTTTCATGCATATGGAAAAGCTCTCTACGTAAAATCCTCGGAAGCTGGCCTTTTGTATGAGATGGACAGCCTGTGGCTATTTCTCAGCAGTGACTTTTTGGGGAAAGTGTGTATAGGAAAAGGATTGGGTTGTACATGTATATATGTATGTGTACATCATCCGTCCGAATGACGCCCGAAGTAAAGGGATGGAAAACTAATACGGTAAAAGTCTACTTTTTTGTGGCCAAAATTAGGTGAGGATACCCAAAAGAGAATTATGATTTTGCCATGCTAAGCCCTTGATTCTTTCCATATAGTCGAGAGTTAGATATGTATACATTTTAATCCCCAGAATTTGAAAAGGATGTAACGGAGCCAGTGCCCAGCAGTTGTCGAGTTGTCCAGTCTATTAATAGGCATACAAAAAAAAATTTCATGCACTCGATACCCGAATAAAATGTGTGAGAGCAAGATTCAAGCCACACCATGGCCGTCAAGGTATGCATGAGTTAATGTAGGAAATAAAGCACGGAGAGAATCCCAAAGACACAAAGGTGTATTTTTCCATGAGTTTTTTTTCCGTTTATTTGCAGTCTCTATAAGTATTCTCAAATTCAACAACTTATCTCTTGCCAAAATATTTTCCCGTAGTTTAATAGTAATAATCTTAATTTTCTCAGGAGGTAATTAAAGAATGCTTTAGATGACGCGTAACGATTCCGTGTATTTTTTTTTCGTATTGCGTGTAGGTATAATAATAATGGCTGATTTTACCCACGCGCACAGTTTTTTAATCAAGTTCAATCTCAACAATTATACATATTTGTGCAGTACGTTTTACGATAATAATAACTGTACAGTACATATACATTCGTATAAACCGCTATTCAGTAATAATTTAGTAACTATACAATATGAACAAACTTCTTTCCAAAGGGCTAAAGCCTATGTCCATATATATGTGTATACTATTATATACTCTAATTTACTAGCATTAACGTTCCTAATCTTTTTTGCATCAACTGCACCTGTTAAATATATTTTTACAATTATTCATACATATATTTTTTTTCACTTATTTTTAAGCTGCATTTGTTAATTACAAATTACGATCAAAATCACGGACAAACGAAAGAAAAACCGCGACTGCATCCTTTAGTATAGTTTTTCCCTTGTTAAATGCGAAGGACGCA
The DNA here is from genome assembly GCA_034698585.1 of Disparrhopalites patrizii. Taxonomy (NCBI): domain Eukaryota; kingdom Metazoa; phylum Arthropoda; class Collembola; order Symphypleona; family Sminthuridae; genus Disparrhopalites; species Disparrhopalites patrizii. The sequence continues at coordinate 25,082 of JAQGBT010000078.1, forward strand.
GCACATTTTGGTAAATTACTCATTCATTCAAGGTACCAATACCAATACATTAAGCTTCGTTTATATTTTGAAGTATTTTTTTCTTTTCTTTTTATACAAACGGCATGTTATTCCTTATCGAAACTCGATCAGAAGTTAGACTAGTCAACGTCATTTAATTCATATTCTCAAGTAAAAGGTAAAATGATATATATCATGTTACAGACTACATTGGTCTTCATCATCCTAACCTCTTCGGCATTTGAAAAAATACCCACCCTTTCATGGCATTACACATCAGTAGTAACTTAACCGCTTAATCGTAATTAGTAGACCGATTCTAGTAATAATAATAATACATACACACTTGAGAACATAAATAACCAAGCTTGATCGTGCGGGCTTTCTCCTGTCGTACTGTACTTCCAGACAATAGTTCCTAGGGGAAAATAGGATCTGTATAGCCGAGTTTACAATTATCATAAGCACGAATTGTACCGGTTAAATATGTTTAACAAAACTCGGGAAATCCATTATTAGCAACTATCCTTAAAAGTCCCAAAAGAAGCACGAACGCAATCTAACACTCTTGTTCTCTGTCAGTGATAACTGCCAAAGTATTTATGTATATAATATATGCATAGGTATGTACTGATAAAGGTTTCACAACACCCCGTCATTACACTCATATACGTTCATATAAAAAGTATGAAGGCGTAGAAAAGTTAGCTTACGCGTATTGATTTAATACAAGGGTATAAGATTTTTTTTTTAAAAAAAGATTGAAAAACCATTTGTTTTTCCCACAGAAAAAAGAATTAAGATGAAGTCGATGGGAGAACAAATAAATCAGTCTTTTTAAATTGAATTCTGTAATGGACTTGTCCATTCTCAACCCTTCTCATTGCGTTACTTTGATAAATAATACTTTCCCGCTTTTTTTTGTAGTAAACGGTAAGCCAGGAAAGTGTCCGTGTTAACTTATTTGTTCATCTGATAATAATATAGAGCAACAACCTTTAGTAACCAACCAAATGAAATGAGTGTCGATAACAAAGGTCGTGTAAACTTATCTTGTCTTTGTTTACTCAAAAACAAAATATATAAAAATAAAAAAGAAACAGTGAAGTGGACCTTAGCAAGCTGCAAGCATGCAGATCTTGCCAAGAACATTGGTTAAGACCATAAAAGGCGGCATTGTTCTTCTTGTAACTCGACACAATCACAAAAAGACAGAAGTTTACATTAGTCGCACTATTAACAAAGTACTTTTGTTTTTGAATACGTCCATTTACCTATACATTTCCAGCACAAACGTTTATTCTATAGACTCTATGAGTTGCTATACAAAAAAACAAGAAACTGCTACTTATTTCTACGTAAAATAATTATATTGCGTACGCATACATAGGCACAAAAAACTGAGATGGGTACTTACTTAATATTCACAGGGAAAAAAAACTTAACCACGCGGGGAAAAACATAACAATGTACATTGAATATACACATTTTTTTTTATCATATACAGCAAAACTAAGTCACAACTAGCAATCACATGAATAACAAATAACCTAAGGTTCTATATGATACAACACATTTTAGCATAAACATCTCTCCTTTTCATACAATACTTTATATGATAGTCCTTAATTTACGCAATCTCGTCGCCCTTGGTGCCTTCTTGGTGAAGAGGAACAATAGTACAGAGTAGAGTAGAAAATAATTTGGGTCAAATTTGTATACAATGGTTTGAAGTGCCAATTTACAGAAAAAAGATGTGTCCGTATAAAATTTTTGCTTCGACAAGCAAATATTTATATACATTACAGGGGGAAATTAATGAAGTAAATGGGAATTCGGATCCAGGTAGAAAAACGGTTGAGAAGAATTATGATGAGTTGATAATTGTGGTTGTGGCGGGTATCCAGAAGAATAGTCATGGAGTAAAGAGTGGTAGAAAGTAGTTTGAATATCACAGTTTGATGAAGAAGGCGGGCCCAAGGGCAACCCCTTATGTCAGCACATCGACGTCTCTTCCCCTTCAAGGGTACAGGCGACATTGTCCAGGCGGTGAGCCAAGTGCATCTTCTTACAATAGGGGTCCATTTCCAAAGCTTCCAAAATCTATACATTCACAAGAAAGATGAAAAATCATTATTATTATTATTTCATTCACAAGAGAAACTTTCTCCGACGGACTGTATTTTGTAATTCAATACAAATATTTCCTTTTAATATGCCCCAAAATGCTCACCTGCGTGTTATACTGGGAGACGTAAATGTACAATTCTTTTAAGGCGGCGGCATGGTCAAAATGAGCCAAATGAGCCATGGACAATTGCTGCATGGCAGAATTCATTTCTTGGTCGGAGATTTGCGGAAGGTTTTTAATATCGGCATAAAATTTTGACACAAGGTTCCTGTAATGAGGTATATCCTTCGCGAAAAGTAATTTGCTCGACGGTGAGTCCTTGCCCAGTCGTTGTTCGGATGTGGAACATGCATCCATTAATGTCTGCATCACCACACCCAAGCTGGCTTCCACCGTTCCGGTTTTCTCCACGTCGAAAATGAAGTCAGGATTCTTGATGAAGTTGATCCAGAACCGGAGGGGGTAACTGCACATTTTTAGATGGGAATTTTCATTAGCAAATTAATGTAACCAGTCTCATTACATTACAGTCATTCAGCTTTCCCAGATATTACATGGGTACATCATGACGTCATTTATTACCTATTTGACTTCCAGGCATGAATGACTTCCGGGTCAAGAATATTATGCCGGCGGGCGGCTTCATCCAAGAGATCAAATAACCACTTAATAGCTGAAGGCAAGGAATCGTTGACAGTGAAGATTGTGTCGAAGAAGTCATCCACAAATTTCTGAATAGTTCCTTTGGTGGAGAGTAAGCGGGTCAAGAAGATTTCGGGAATCGCCTTATGAGTTCTATCATTTCGCGGCGTGGTTCCAGTGACATTATCTTCTTGAGGTCGCACTAAGTGAAAAACGGGGCAGTCATGATCTCTCCTACTCATTCCAACCCCGTTGCCAATTCCCGTCTTTCCAGACAAGGTGTTGTTGAGGTACGTCGTAGTTGGGTCTATTCACAAAATTGCAAAAAAAACTTTAGTTTGAACTCCATTCATTTCAAAAGTATAATAATATTCATATACATATGTATATTATATACAACGATTTAATTTCTCTTTTGTATTATGAAGGAAAAAGTCGAAAAAGATGCAAAACTTACAGTTATTGTGGTAATTACAAGGCTTTTTGCACAACGACATGTTGCTGTAGGAATCATTGGGACGCGCGACTAGAGATACCACAGCGGAGTCTTTGACACCGTAATGTGCAAGCGTGTTGACCTTCTTCCACTCTCCAAAAGTTCGAGTGGTCAAATCTTCATCTTGCAGGGTGAGATGCCCTCCTCGACCATGACGCCATTCTGTAAAAAAGCAATATTAATTTTTATGTCAATTTTTTTAACTTATAATTTATACAGGTGAGTCATTCAGGTCATGAACCATAATAAATGACAAAAGGGGACTAACTTACCCAAATCTAAGTCATGAATCGATGGACGGAGACTAAAGTGAGTATTTTTGTACAAAGCATCCAGTATTTTAGATTTGACTTGACTGATTGTGTCACAATCCAAAACTTTGCATTGGATTTTCTCATCCAGCTCCTCTTGCACTACTTGGAAAGTCTGTAAACCCAAGAACAAAACAAAGGAACGTCAGATTAGTTTTTTTTGTCAGGCAATGCAAATAAATTTAAATAGTTTCACAGATTGAATAAATTACGATACAGAAAAGAGAGAAAAAAAGATGACGTACTTGATAAGACTGATATGGAATTTTCTCATAATACGGATCTTCCTGGACAAGGTGAATGGTCTGCATAGAAAAAAAACAGAGTCAATGCCCGCTTCTACATGTACACAGCACTTCCATGAAAGTGAGAGGGAAAACAAATCTTTCATATATTTTTGACTGGCAACATCGACCGGTCAAAGCACTTACAATAACATTATGGTCAATGGGCTCCCGGAGCAAACGCTCCTCCGACAAGGAGTATCTGGCATCGTGAGTGAATGCATCCACGGGCCCTTTTTCGATCTGGTATTTGATTGCCTTGAATAAAAGAAACAATGATGGACCCGCATGGTCTTTCAGGTAGCTGTACATGCAGAGGGCCATCCAATTTGATAGCATCTTCTCGACCACAGTTTCGGTTCGTCGTAGCATTAATTGAGGGTATTTCGTTCCCACGGACTTGTTGATAAGGCGATGCAAGAGACTCTGCAATATATCAGTGGCGTACTCCATTTTCCCCATGAGGATAATCATGAGCAAGGAAGCCACATTAACTCTGCGCATAACCATCAACAAAAGAGACACACATTAGGACACGCTCCGAGTATTTCCCATTCAATAGTTCCATATAGGTACAGAGGAAAAGGAGAGACGGGGAGGGGGGTAAAATTATTATCGCAATAGAATTTCCAATTATGTACACGTTGATTACGTACTTGTCCCGCAATTTAAAAGACCTCTGCCCCTCCAGTGTTTCAATAAATGCCAAAAGAAAATATTTATTGTTCAACAGCAACTCAAATTGACTCATGGCTGCGTCGTAGTTGGTGGAGGGACCGTTCATTTGAATCTAAATTGAGTCATAAACATAAATAGAGTTGAGTTTCCTGGAATGAACTTATTATTATCGCTCACTAATGTACGAACTCTGTGATGCACTAATGTCAATCCAAAATACGCATGTAGTGTCCACATTTACCTTTGGATCTCGGATGATGGGGTGTTCTGTTACACCGGGAAAAAACACTTTCATTACGTAATTTTTGTGATCCAAATATGGGATGGCGGACGCACCCAAGTCGGCCGTCAAGTCTCTCATGTCGGTTTGAAGCTCCGCAAATGCTAAAAAGAAACACACAGACCAAAATTATCATTTGTATACAGATATACCCAAAGATTTTTCAGGGCGAATCTCAAGTAAATACAAACGTATGTTTAGATGATACCTTGCTTGCACTCCGAGCGAACGTTGCTCTCGAGTGTGTCCATTTGAATCTGAATCCGCTTGTACTCCCTTTCAGCCTGTGTGGATTTCCGTCTGTACACGAAGACTACGACTCCGAAAAATGCCAAAAGAATGATGGCAGACACGGCAGCAATCCAGTAGGCTTCAATGGGAAAAACGCTCGTCTTCGTTAATTCATACTGCAAGTAGCCCACTTGATACTTGAGGAATTGTCCAACTTTCACCGTCACCATGGGCAAACGGGAGTCGTCATTGCCCGGAGGCTGGAGATCCGGGGGAGTGCATACCAACTGAGTCTGAGCCAGAGAGGTGACATTGCATTTTTGACTCCCAATGGAAATGGAGACGTCCGTCTCATCCGATGCTTCATTCAAGTGAATTCCCTGTGACACACACAGTAGATACATAGGAGTAAGTTACAGACAAACGCAAACCTTAGTCACCTTTCCCCAGCCTAATCCAATTGTTTTAAACATTAAAATTAACAAGCGTGGAAGTAGAAGGATGAGAGCATACCTCTATCACTAGAGTATCTCCTTTGTACAGCTTCACGTGATCCGGGAAAGGAGTGACGACGGGATCTTCCACGTACACGAGCTGGCATTTGTCTTGTGGAAGATAGTTTTGTAAATGTAAGACAGAGCTCACCCCATCCATAATGAAACCGATCCTTTTAGAGGTTTCTAAACCCCTATCCCGTTTCGGGGCGGAACCGCCGCGTGCCGTCAGTCTTGAGGCCTCTGACACTCGCTTTTCGAACTCCACGTTGATAGGCGGCGAAGGGCATTCCATTTGAGTCGGATTGATCACAGTACAGGTCTATTTCAGAACACAAACATTAATTATATTTTCCCCACAACTAAATCATGTGCCTCACTCCTTAATATTATCCTACCGCAAACAAGATGAAAACAACAAATACATCTGTATACATATACATAATGGAAAAAGTGCAATTGAAAAACACATACGGTGCGATTGATGACTGTCGGGTTGAGGCTGTCGGCATAAACAATCATTTCCGGACTTTGTATGGCATCCAAATTCGTACCATGCACAGTAATCATTCGACCGCCACTAACAAAACTCTTCAAGGGCTTGATTTCCACAATTGTGGGGTCATGAATGTATCGGAACAAAACGCGGTCCTCTAGTGTCCTCTTGGCATTGTCGATGCTCAACTGAAGCCGAGTAATGGTGACGTTGGAGGGGGCTTCGGAGGTGGTGCAAGTGATTCTGGAGCTCGACGAATGACTCGTATTCACATGGCACGGGTAGGACTGGAGAGTCACGGCCACAACGGATCCAATGTTTAGATGAGAACCCATAATTGTCAACTGAGTTCCGCCCCCTCGAGGTCCTCGGTTAGGGGTGATTCCAGTCAATCTTATATTCTGGAAAGGAATCAATTGTCATTCCATTAAAGCAACATCATTTCCAGTACTTCCCGTTCAAAATACATTAACTTGCTTAATTTCCCCTAAAAAAACCTCAAATGACTTTTGGCAAACGTACCTTGTAACTAAAGTGAACTGTGGAGTTGGTGTACCCTACAGCATTCCCAACTTGGATCGTACTATCCATTTCTCGGTCCACTGGCCCAGTTCTGCAAACTATCCTGACGGACACCTGCATCGGAAGAACAAAATTATGTTTTCCAGAATTGCAATTGAACAACAAGGAGTGATTACGTCATTACATGGTAAGGCAAGAGAGCTGTACCTGATACTTGACGAGTTCGCAAGGCACAGATCCAATATGGATTTTTCCGCGGACGTCTTCCTCTTTAAGGCCCAAGTCACTTCCTTCAATGGTGACGTAAGTGCCCCCTTCCATGGGTCCACTCAAGGGTTTTATCTGTAATAAAAAAAACATCAAATAGAAGGAATTCATGGAATGGATACAACAACAAATTAATAGAATACAATGACGGACAATAAATATATTTGATAGTCACACATGTGCCTATGGATTTGTGTATATATATGTATGTATACTCACCACATCAATTCGGGGTTTGGGGCACTTTGATACAGGGATTTTCGCGCAGGATTCTTTAAATGTACACTGCTCCCCGCACCAAGTGCACCGATATTTGGCATTGCTCGGAGTAACACACAATGAGCAGTCGGGATGGCCACGGTGAGAGCCCAGGATCTCACATTTGTACAAAGTAAAATTAGTTGTGTCCCAGTGATGATTTTGTTTCCATAAGACCGTCACAGAAGCTTGGTATTCACCCGTGAGAGCTTTGTAGGACAGCTGGACAAAACATAAAATGAACATTAATAGGACGAGGCATTGCAATATGTATAAAATCTAAAGAGATTCAATTATATAAAAATCCATTCCGAGCACTTATTTACCTTGGTCTCATCACAAACTACGAACCGACCGCCTTCGACGCGAGCAGGAACACGAATTGTGTTGTCTTCAATTTCGATCACACAATTGAAATCCGAATGGCTAGCCTGGAATTGAGAAGGAATTCATTGTGAACACTTTAATTGTTACTTCTTCATCTAATTTGACTGAAGAAACTTTATTAATCCCTATTGCCCTAGTCTATGAAAAAATACTTGGTGCCGTATTGAAAAAAACACTTGATGCCGGTTCGAAGGTACTTACTTGACGAGGTAAATTTTCAATTTCTAGACGTATTTTCTTGGTCACATCGTTGGGGAGAAGGAGGGGCTCGCTCGTATCCTTAAATCGAGGACAAAATCCCGAGCCATGCGTTGCCATTTGAGCTGGATTCTGTGGAGGAAAGTAAAAAAAAAAAATATCCACGTAAAGTTTATAGGATGGTTACTATCCAGTAAGTTGGAGGAGGTTGTGGACGTAAAATCCCCGGATACGCCTAAGTGACTGCTTACACATTTATGACTGTAATTGTATATTCGTATACATGAGAGAAGGGAACCCGGGGAAGAGAAAACAACTCCAAGGGAATGTGTTGGGATACAAAAAAAGAGCATAAAATGCTTTCCTTTCGGGAGTGAAGGGGAATAGAGAGGGAGATAAAAATATTGTATTTCCTCTTACTTGGTGCATCATGTGGAGCAGGCCAGCTTTCTCGCCGCTCACGACGGAGGAAGAGTTACAGGAAGACGTGTCATGCACGCATCGATTTTCATAGACACACCAACTGCAGCCCCAAGATGACTTGACACAGGACCGACACCGAGTATGTCGGGAACAATTGTAGTAGTAAAAGGAACGGCTCACAAAATCTTTGTTCGTTTCCGATGACCGTACAGCTAAATCAACCTGAACATGGTCTTGGCCATCGGGTATCACAGGACGAAAGTTTAATGGCGGAGTCCTACATTCCAAACCCAAACTTTTCAGCTCGGCATCGATGGGCGCCGCATTACCGAACACACATTTGTACTTGGCTCCTGCGGGCAGATTCGGCCGAATCACCAACGTCACCTGGGAAATTAAATATTGCATTTTACTCTCTCCCAAAGTCTTTCCACCAAAGAAAGTCTATCCTTTGTGAATCTTTTTTTTTTCTTGTCTCTACGCACTTTAGCTGCCACATGAAATGTTAATGAATCTACAAAATATAAATCTCATCCCTGAAAAATTCATGGTCCCGGCGATTTCCTCGGGACACATTTACCTGGACCTATACGTACATATATACTACATATAATAGAAAGTGGTATAGATTCACACTGGGACAAAAGTACTGTGACAAAAAAAAAAAAAAAGAAGAAAACTTACGGATCCCATTTGTGTCACTGGAATTCTGTCCGGCTGCGCTCGCTCAAAACTTATACATTCTTGCCCCGAGCCCACGGCTAGCCACCGAGGGGAGATTGACATAGCTTTCTTGCACGCTCCTCGTACAGTACACCTGCAATTTTAACATCACATTCCATGTACAATTAAAATTTACAACAATTAGAGAGAATTTTCATTTGCCTCAATTTTTAAATATTATTTATACGAATTTCCGCGGAACTTGTTACTAATGTATTTCTTTATTGTAAAGGCATTTTACAGTGCAATGATGCTGTACCAATTTAATTGTCCTAAAATTTGAGTAAATCAAGGAAAACAAAGATCTGGTTGAAGAAAAGCAAATTAAAGATTTCCTCACAAGGATTTCCCTTTTACTCCCCAATCTTGTTTGTAACTTTCTGTATACGTTTACACTACAATAAAATCTTCCCGAGAGGAGAAATAGGTGCCAGAGAGCTCCGTGGAGTTTCTGAAGCACATTCATCCCTGGGTGTACGAGATGTACTTAAGCTCGTAGATCTAAAACGAGAGAGACCGACAAAGGGGAACCTAATAAAACATGCGAGACTCTCACGCTACGTGGGAACAAGGAAACTCAATTTTCAATTCGGTATTGTTTCCCCCAAATTACCGGTCCAGGGAAATAGTTTTCCTTTAATTTTAGGGTAAGGCACAACATCATTTCATTTATGGATGCGTTCCTTTCTTCCTCGCACGGGTAGCTCACACGCAAAGCTTCCCACTATCACAAAGTCCTTGCCGGCTTTCCACAACAAGCCACCTCAGGCCTCAATGAGACTTTCTCCGTCCGTGTTTACTCTTCAAAAATTCCCCCCACCCCTCTTCCTACCTTTAAATCTATCATTGTGATATCCCAAAATTGATTCACCCAATCCTCAGGCACGGACACTTGTTACGATTTTTTTGGGCTATAATATGCCAATGACAAGTTAAGCATTATTTTCTACGTTTTTTGGATAAAGACAGTGGGAAGGCTTACCTCTTTTCCAATGAGCACCACCCGCAGTAAGGATCCCGTGAACTGAGACAAGTACTGCAGTTTGTCCATGTTTCGCACTGCTCCACCCGTACTTTAATTACCTGTGAACATTAATTAGTGAACATTTTATTTTACAATTACAAATCTGATCACTCATACTTATTTTAACGTCACAAGGTGGACGCATTTGTTTATCCTTGAGCGAAGAGCAGAGAAGCAAGAAATAGTATTTAGGGTTGGAGAGAGGATTTTAGGATGTCAATGCTCCACGTAAATAACCACGTGAGTATTTGGTGTATCATGGAAACACAATTAAAATCCTATTGATTCTGTAATGGAGGAAAAAGGTATCTACGTAATATGTTTGGGTGCGTCATAGAGAGCTTTTACACTGGTGATATGTCTTTATATGGAGCTGCTGAAGATTTAATTTGACAGCCAAGTTGCTTCGACGTAAGCTTAATGTCATTTCCCCTTCTGAATTAAATTTTTAAATCTTTGAACGTATCTTGTTGGACAGTCTGCCTTTAAGAAATAAAATGAAAAAAAAATGAAAAAAATAAAAACATTTGGAGAAAAGTTGCACAAGCTCTCCTGCTACAAAATGCTCTCTGAACACGCACATGCACATTTATGGAGAGAACATAAACATGTCCTGCTCTTGGGCCACATCAGTACTCGTATCTATACAGATTCTCTCAATTTGTGCGGTTTAATGCCGCTTCATACACTTAAGATTGACAGATGGTCACGTAAATTTTTACAACCTACACGCTCGGTGCGGTCGGGAAATACCAGCAGCGATAAAGTTCCCCCCTCACCCCCTCCAGATTTTTTGGGATGAGGTGGGGAGGGGATCCTTCTTATTTACTTGTCAATTTCAATGCTTCCTCCCTAGCTTTGCTCTAAATAAGGCTGTAACAAGTGAGTAACTTCTCTTGACGATTACCCCATAGGAAAGAGAATGATCATTGAAAGGAGGAGAGAGGCTCTATACTATGCTTCACTTTACCTTATTTGTGCTGAGAACATACAGGAAGTGACCGCTGGGGTCGAGGACCGTGTCAGGTAAGATAGCGTATCCAGGGTCCACTTCTGCGTCCTCGTAGTGGTCCACTCGCTGAGCAGAAGACAAGAGAATCTATAAATTAAAGGAAAACAAACACAAATCTTGATTAGAACAACCATGGAATTCCTTGCACATGGAGCTAAAGCGCTTCAATACAAGACGAAAAAGCACCGAAATATGTAAACTCAACAAAGTCCCCAGTTTTTTTCTCTCTCTCTTTTCTCCAAAAAGTATTGAATTACCCAAAAAAAAGTTACTAAACTATGTATTTGAGGGCGTTTTAGTGAGCTATAAACCTTTTCCTCCATCCCATAACTTACGATATCATTTAAAAACGAGCCCGCAAATTAAAGTGGAAAGTTTCCGCGATCATAAATAAAAGTCTTATGCCTTCATTCTTGGAGCACGTGTATAAGAGGATTGAACTGTAGGAATTCGAATTATTCTTTCAGTTGTATGTAAGAATGCCTATACTTGTATTATATATATTTTGGTATGCGCACAATTTAAAAAAAAAAATCTGAATACGTCCGAAGACTTTCCTTGGTTGTATCCGGCGAAAGAGGCAGTTACAACCTTGGTTTACGACGCCATATTAACATTTAGTCACAATAAACATCGATTTGTTACTTTCCAAAAATTCCAGGCTTTTTCATTTCCCCTCCGCCCAAACTGGAGCACGAGGAAATAGGGAGATATGCTGTCGAAAAAATAAATCTACATTTCTATGCAAGGGGAAAAAAAAGTGACGGCAGGAGAGACGAAGAGCGATAAAGTCTCGGATTGGCAATACCATTTCTATGTTAAAAGTAGAACTGTTAGCCATGGAAAGCAATTCCCAGGGAAAAGTCATACAATGCAATTTTAGCTTTCTCCTGTTGACTTGTTATTTTCTCTTATTTTATTATACATACACCATATGCACGTATATATTGAAACCTGTAGCTGGTAGAATCATAAAAAAAACCTACCATCCAGCAGTTTTTTAAAGCTTTTTTTTTGCCCCCTCAACTTTGAATTCATTTCATCCTTTCCCTCCTTTGCAACGTAGAAATACATGATTTGCTGTTCAACTAAAAAATATCCGAAAAGTTTGTTCACAAAATGGCACTCTCCAGAGATTTTTATCCAAACAGCTACACCAGCATCTCTCCTATCAACGGATCTAATCCATACCGATCAACCTGTGTAGGATGGGCCGCAAGAAAATACTAGAAATCTCATTTCCGTGCTAAAAGCTCGAGTCCCTCAACCAAATTGGTCTCCAAAATTGGTCTCCAAATTGGTCTCAAAAATATTTTTCAAACAAAAGAAATCAACCAAATCATGAAAACTGAAGCTATTCCGGGGTTTCACGCGTGGCTTTAAAGGTAGCCTACAAATATTCTGCAACTATGTAGGGATTATTTTAAGATTTAAGAAAGAAAGTGCAGTAAAAATTAGGAAGAAACCCTTGATTCTCTTGTACTTTCCCCAGGACGTATACGTCATAATGAGGAGAAAAGAAAGGAAAGATCAAGATTCAGGAAGCGTACCAAGCCGCCCCAAGAACCATTGCGTATCTCATCACTTGCAGCCTGTGCCGAAGTTGGGAAAGAATAGAGCCTCTCGCACGTATTAGCAGGGAATGAGGAACCGGAAACAACTCCTGAATGGAGCGGAGGTTAGTGAGCGCATAAAAATTATGCACGCTCTCAGGACTCCCTCCCTCTCTCCCTCCCTCGCACTCTCCCTCTCCCAACCATCCGGATGTCGACGGGCGGAATTAGAAAATTGATGCCGTAAATTTTCTGCGTCCTTTAAAACATAAGAGGGGAGAACAAGAGATTTGAATACCGGGGAGAATCGACCCCACAAAAAAAATATCAAGAGGCATTAAAGAAAAGAGGGTCGTCGGAAGAGAAGAAAAGGAAGAAAATGTGGGGGTGAAAGAGGGAGAGAGAGAAGAGAGAAAGACCAAGAAATAAATCGATACATGGGAGCGCCGAAGACCAGCCAGGAGAATAAGACACAAGTTGACTGGGAAGTGGGAAGTAAAGTGAAAGAATAATCTCTGGGCTGAACTGACTTGAGTGAACAAGACGAAACCAAATGGAGTCCACATGTACGACTGTTGAGAGTAAGTAGCACTTCTTATAGACGACACCAACCACTGGGAACGGTGCAAAAAGAAACATTGTTTGCACCGTCCATAAGCAAACTAGGGACAAAAACACTCATACCTACATACTCATGGATATGCATTTCTGCCCAGTTATAGTTAAACAATGTTTGGAGCAAGTAGCGTAAGTAAAAAAAATTGGGAACGGGGAGAAAGAGACAGAGAGAGAGAGAGAGAAAGAAAGGAAGAAAAATCTAATCCTGTGTTCGTTTTTGCTCGGGTGACGTTTTCACTTTCCTTTTATTCTTTTTGATCCGACGGTCACTTAGACAGTGGAAGTACTGGCGGGGGCGAGTGAAAGCATATAGTGAGGTACAGTGACTATACATGGGACTATATATGCTATACATGTAGTCCGAAGACGCGTGGACGGTCGTGGGAAGCATCCGTAATGTCCCAGCTTTCTCCTTCCTTCCTCTTTCCCTCTGTCTCTCTCTTTGCCCTTTTTCTCTCCCCAAAATCCGTTTTCCCTTCACCTAAGCCGAAGTCATTATGATGTAGCGAAAGCCGCTGAAAACCGCATGTCCTCCCCCTCCCCCGAAAACTGCACAAGTTTACACTTAAGACACTCTCGCTCCACTTTCCAAAGTAGTACTTTCGAAAATTACTTTCAACAGTCAAATAATGTCCATCCATTGAATTCATTCTTCAAGGGGGGATAAAAAAGGAAAAGAAAGAACACTGTGAAGTTGCACAACAAGCCTGGAAAAAGGAACCTTGTACATAGATACAGACAAGAGCACGGTGTGTGGCAACTTCGGAGTTGTCGTCCAACTTCATAATAATATTATTATTATTATTATTGGCACAGCCACCCTTCTCCTTACTCTTAATGCTGCACGTTCCTCACGAGCAAAATAGGGAAGAAAACAAACAAGTCTTAGGAAAAATGGGATCCTCAACCGCCTTGTACGGGTGGCTAAGAACACAAGAAACGAATGTATATAGATATTAAGTAGTTTTTTTGGGGGGGATATACATACATCCAACGGTTGGAAGGATGTAATAGAAAATTTAATTTTCGCAACAGCTCCTTTTCATAACAGAAGAAAATAAAATGTTCCCAGTGGGAAAGGCAAAAAAAAAACAAGAGATTTTTTTTGGTTGTTGCCACCATTACCTCCTTTGCCTCTTCCTTTCATAGGCATTTACGTACATATACATAATATATACATACGTAAGTCTTGAAGCACCAACTCGGAATCCAGTAGCGGGGAGTTTTCCTCTTGAGTACTTAAGACTACTATTAATCAATTATTTACCTTAACCTGAGTCTTGTATACATAATCAAAGAGAGACCAGGCTAACATAGAGTCTCACACATTACAGTCATTCTGGGATTTGGTGCTTACATGAATCAACACTTGGACCATTCCCTTACATATATGAAAGCAACTCATTAACATTGTATGCATTCCACTACCTTTAGTAATAATACTTTTATGCTTTTTCTGCAAGAGGCACTTCTGCAGTCATCTCAATATTTCACACAGGTTTCCATGTTTTCAGTACAATGGACTTTGTTTTTTTATTCACTCCTATGTATAATATACCGGCGCATGCATGTCTCCCGCATATTTCAAATCTACGTACATATTCTGGACTAGAAGGAGGTGAATACAGGTCAGTGCTATTACCTTTTTGATGATTCCTTGGCTAGTTCCAACGAAGGCGACGGTTCGCTGCTCCGTCGCAGCCAGAGTCACGGAGGTCAAAAGTGTGTCTTGGAACTGAATGGCTGCAGTTTGTACTATTGGAATAGATCCTGAGATTTTTAGGCCAACTTCACAGAAGTTTGGGATATTCCCGGCTCCCTGTAAATCCAAAAATTACAAAAAAAAAAAAAAAGAAACACCAATGTTAATTTTCTGCTTCACATCCTTTTTCAGCCAACTCCTGCACATATTGTGATCTACTTTAGTCCCAAAAACTCTGCAATCACGACATTACATCCAGCCATATTTTACGAGGAAGGAACAGATTCCATAATTACGTGTAAAGGATTCAGTAGGGCGGAAATTAAAGAGCGATCAACCTTTGCCAATCAGGGTGGTAAAAAAAACCAATAAAACATCTTGTACAGTGACTACTACGTGTGCGATGCGGAATAAATTGCACAGCTAATTAGTTCTGTAAATTTATTACAAAGGGGGGACGGTTGTAACAAGCTCTGAAATCAGGATTTGCACTCCAATCGATTCAATAAAGCCAAGGGAGTAAGTGGGCTGGAAGAAAGTCTGTAGAAAAGGAATGAGAAGCCGGCGGCGGAATTTTCCCTCGTTACACTCTCCTTTCCTCTCAAAGGGGAAAACGTGCAAAGTGCATGGAAGCATAAAATTTGCGATTCGAGATGCTTTTATTCTGCAGGCACTTTTTTTTTTTGCAGAGGAAAAGAGTGTGGTGGCTTCTCTCTGTAATTCCCTGGACACGTTAACGATGTTAAAGATCCATTAGGCATTCTCACATCCCCTTGCACTATTCTGCACTCGCGGGGAAAGGTAAAGGAAATTGGCTGGTTCAAAAAGACCTTTCTTCATCCTTGGCACACAAGTCTGACGTAGTTATCACTTTCTACCACAACATTGCTTTTATGTATATCGAAAATTCCGCCGAAAATAAGCAAGGAAGTTTTGAATGGTGGGAAAAGGGGTAGGACACCGCAGGCGGTCGATTAAAATTAAAACAACTATCTTGCTCCTCACCTAATTTCATAAAGGAAAACACTGTGAGCCTTCATTAAGGGGAGGAGGAGGTTTTAAAAGGAAAATGTCATTAGTGGTTGCAGGTACACCCCTGCACTACACAACTCACAATCACATTAGCACAAATTATGACTCACATCCCAAGCAAAATATGTATATAATAAGGCATAAGCCACCCCAATCAGGATCTGTGTATGCGTGGAGCATACAGAGCCACACAAAACAAATTCATTACAAGCTGCTTTTATCTAATACGCACCCAGCCTGGGTCAATGATCAAATCTGACATGTGAAGGAAGGCTTGGAAGGAAAGGGTAAAGTGGAGAGAGAAGGCAAAGGGGAGCAAAAGGCGTAGCACAACGGCCAAGAGCCTATCCTCACACACCCTCCGACCGCCTTTGAGCCTGTCGCTTCCTGTGAATGAAACTGTTATGTAGCCGTTTTTTTTTAATATTGAAAGAATTTCACAAAAGAAAACACGTGGATTTGCTCCGATTTCAATAGCCGGAGTTGGGGAGCTCTTCATTGTTTTTTAAGTCCCTCTTCATCACTTTGCGAAAAACAAATAAAAAAGGGGGTGAAAATGGAAGTCTGAGGCTCAAGTCCACGGAAATCATTTGATGTGGGCAAATGCTGGAGAAGAAAGAGAGAGAGAGAGTGGGGAAAACGTGTAAACAATGAGGGAAGACAAAGTATACGGAGAGGGCAATTTAAGAGAAGAAAGCAGCTGGGAACTAGGAAGGAAAGGCAAGCCTTTTATCTCAATAAAAATTAATCAGATTACAGTGTGCTCCTCTGGAAATGAAACACCCCTCCTCCCCCACCCAAATGGAACAGAAACAAAGGCTCTTTATATGGGTGTATATATAGAATATACATATATCCCCTGGTGCATAGGAGAAAACACCGGAGGAAGAAAAGTGGTGTACTTGATAGGACGGGGATTCCGATATGGTGGTCTAGAGGGAAAACCTCGGAGTGTGCCTTACATACCGAGGAAATATAGTCACCTACATATGTACGTATCTCCTACTTGTAATTAAGTGGCGCTCAAGCCCACTCTCGCGACTTTTATTACAGATTTTGAGCAAAAGGGTCTTCAAAAGAACAACAGCAGCCTCTACTTGCCGCTCCACTCACTTTACTCCACTTTGGCCCAAAATAAACGGTCTTATACTCAAACTTTTCCTTGATTACACTCATACTTTTCCACGGCCCACCACCACCGCTCTTTATATAATTTCGTCCTCTTCACCAAAGTATTCGCTTTCATACTTCCAAACATCTTTTAACAGATTAGTGATCTCGCAGCTAATGTGAGCTAAGGAAAAAGCTGGTATTAACTTCTCTCTCTCTCTCTCTCTCTCTTTTCCTCTCGCAGCCTAAAATGTTCCTCAATGGGAGTAAACAAGGAGAAAAAAAGTGGAAAGGAAGAGGATGGGCTAAAATCTGACCTACTACTACTACTAATTGTGTACACTTAGGTGTTTGGGAGGAAAATCTATAGATTTTCTTTTCGCCCAGGTATCAAATGTCGGTGGAAGTGTAGATATTTTTCTATATGTATTATGCATATGTGTATAGTGTATACACTGGTATTGGCTTAGGCCTTGGCTGACGCAGCAGTTAGTGGAAGAGCCACCACCAGGACATCCAGGCCTACGTCACACACTGTGTTTCTCAGGGACTGTCAAACGCTTCAGTTATACTTGAGTACCCATGACTACTTCCCAGCTTTGTGGGTAGGATAGATAAAAAATTAAGGAGGAAAAAAAAATCAAGGCTTCATATGATGAAGAAGGAGCGGTTTATCCATGGAGATTTGGAGATGCGAGGAGAGAAAATGTTCTAAAATAAGCACTGCGAGGAGAGCCTTGATATTGTGAGGGTGATGAATAAAAGGTATTTAATGAGACTTCCCACTGCTCTCAGAGAGAAGTCCCTTCAAGGCTGCATTTTTCCTCCCTTTTTTCCCAAGAACTTCACCGACGTACACACAATTCAACATTGCGTGGCTTAATGCCGTAGAAAAACAAAAATTCCCCTTCCACAACCCACCCATGAAGGGATGTGGTGGACCGCTCCGGCTATGTTTTCAACATGTGATCCGCTCTGTGTGGGGATCCCTTCTTTGTACTAGAGATACGTTTCCTCCGTCCTTTTTTTTTCTCCAGGAAAAAAAGTATCCTCACAGTGGTAGTACAGAGACAGAGAGAGGTTGCCAGTGAGGGAGAGAAAACTTAAACAAATAACTTAAGGTGCACTTGGTGCATAGGTAAAAAAAAAGTCGGCTGGTACATATAAATAACGCCCAGAGTGCAATTACTAGGATGGAACCCATAGGGACAGACTGGAGAAGAGAAATGTTTTTTAGCTAACTCAGTTACTCACCATTTCAATTAGGAGAGGAGGAGGTGGAGCAGTTTGTTAGGAAGTGCAGTGTGAGTACCTGCACCTGTGTTAATCCTATGACGGGATGGCGGGAGGACGAGGGAAGGTAAAGGTGAGGCCAGTAAATAGTAATGCATGGAATAAAGGAACTAAAAAAATAAAAATAAGACTCACCCCAGGTTCAAAGCATTTCCCGTCCAGAATGGGTCCAGAAATGTAGTCCATGTTGCGATTCTCGACGGTGCCGTTGAAGCAGACATGGATATTCTCGGTAAACTTGGCTTCAATATCTTTCATAGAATAAATACAAATGGCGGACTCGGAGCTGGGCTCATTGGTGATGCCCTTGCTCTGAGCGAAGACGCCCACAAAGACTAATTCACCTTTGGCAATGCCCAAGCTCTTGGCCAAATCCTCCCGGGCGGGGATTATCTTAGCATCCGTGATAATATTGTAACTATTCGCAGCGTTGCTATTGTGATTATTACTTCTGTACAGACTATTGAGGCCATTGCACTCCAGAGTGACTTCCGTGTAGCTGTCGTAGTTGGCGTCCGTGATGCAGGTGCGGGCGAGGCGGGAGACGTAGCCCTGCTCCTCGAAGCCATGGAGGTAGGACTGCTTCTGGACAATCACGAAATAAGCGTAGTTACTCGCATTGAAGCCGTACACGTACTTGACGAGGAAGTGATCCCGGTACTTGACGTCGATCCGGAGCATGGACTGCTTCGCGAAGGAGTACTCGGCGTAGTCGAAATTGTACAGGTTGCGGGAGGAGATGGCCGGGACGTCGTGGCGGTAGTCACCATTATTTGTGAAGGTTGTCCCCACATACAACACATTGGACACGGCCCACATGGAGTACTTGGCGGGCCCAATGAAGGCAAAAGTGGAGGAGTTCTCATCATTGGCCGCCACGGCGTGGGGAGCAAATTCTGGGGGGAGGGTAATGTTTGTCAAATTGTATTTGTGACAAGCTCCTTGGGCCACGGAGCCGCAGGAGATGAGAGCACGAGATGTTGGGTCCACTAGCAACACTTTGTTCACATTATTTGTCCAGCCCATGGCCTCACTACTGTCTCTATCCTCCCGACAGCCACTGGCATGGCAATTGGGATTGTCCATCTTGGGACCGGTCGGGACGGTCGCTTCCAATCTCAGATTTGCATCCAATTCATAGAGACGATTGACGGCTCCCACGTAGACTCTCCCCGACACGGGATCCACCGCCAGATGCTTCAGCACGAAGGACTCATTGATGGAGACGAATTGGGTCATTATCGGACTCATGGGGGCACTCCTGCCCGGGTCCTGAGACGGAGGGGCGGAGCAACTCAGATTAATCAGCAGTCCCCAAATGATCACCACTGACCAACTACTCAGAGATGGACTCCTCCAACCCCGTCCGCTCCGCCCCTGGAGAAGGTCGTCCTTCTTCGTCATCTTCACCAATGACGGGACGAACATTCTTCTCCGGCAGTTAATGTCATTAAATCTGCAATATACACACAAATATACACACTTTAGTACGTCAAATATTTTCCAGACATTTCCATAATTATTTCTCATTTTTGTCTCATTTCTCATTTTTATTCCTTCCTCAATAAATGTCGAATTCCCATTCAGAGAAAACAAATCCCAGTTTCTCACTACTTGGGACAGTGTAATTATTTCGGAGTGGCTAATTTCTGTCAATCTGTATGTCGTATAACTTTTTTCTTACACCAGGAACTCTAAAAAAGTTTGGAGGAAGAGGAAAAAAGAAAGGGAGGAAGAAATAAAAGTACGAAGTAAAAAAAAAAAACTTTTGCCATCAACTCATACCAGATAACAAGACAAGCTCGACAGACTCGACACGTTTTGAATGCTAAATGCATTTCCAAATTGTCACCCACAAAAATCCCTGGGAGTAGCACATTCTCTACCAACAAAAGGCGTAAAGTTGTGGTGGGAGCACCAAGCCGTAAAAAAGTTAGCGGCTATGGTTTCTCTCGAAAAAAAAACTTTCAGCACAAGATTAATTTTTACACTTCCCAATAACTCTCTCAAACGCATCACCTTCTTTCTTCACACGAGAGGGAGATGTATAGGCAAAAAAAAGGAAAATAACTCCCTGCTGATACGATTGCCAAAGCGAATGTAAATGTGCGGAGGGAAATGGGAGGGGAAAAGGTGGGGAGGGCGAAAGAGGGAAGAAATGGTGAAGAAAAATGTGATGTTCTATCCCTCAGACTTGACACTTGTCGGCTTGTCCTCCTACCACTTCAGCACACAACACGACTTGATACTTGAGTCCGCTTTTATTCTCCTACTGTACCACTCACACTTTTCCCTTTCGTGTAGTTTTTTTTTCTTCATTTTTTTCCCATCCTAAAAATACCTCTTCGTCCCATCTCCAGTGACAACAACGTTCAAAGTTCCGTCCACATGCGAGCTTTACACAGGTACAAACGCCTGATTTTTATCTCCCAAAAGCCACCAAATCATTCGTCTGGGGCAACAAATCGGCCCAATAAACTATTTTGGGTCTCGTGTGCCTTGTCAAATCCCTTCCCCATCCTCCTTCATGTAATGTACGTGGCAAGGGCAGAGGCGAATCGGAAATATTCCTCCGTACACAAATCCAACAAAAATGGAAGCACATTTTCTCGTGAGGGCTCGTCCTCATCACACATTCGTCATACATTGTTCAATAGAGCCAGGATCAATTATATTTGTACCACCAATTTATACTATTTAAATATTCCACGCTTTCTCTCTTCTTTTGCCTTCCTTCTCCTCCCTTTCTCTCTCTCTCTCTCTCTCTCTCTCTTTCACCATCTCTCTCTCTCACGCTTTGTATCTTGTAGCATGAAGGACAAGCTGACGGATGAGAGAAAATGGATGGGAACACCTCCATTATTATGACTTGGGAGAGAGTTGGAGAGCACCCCAAAAAATAAAGAGCCTCACATGGTGGTAAAAGCCCGGCTGAATAATTAGATATAAAGAAATTAGTACGTTGTTGAGGCATCACACGTAGACGAGCACAAAAAGATTGGTTCACCAACGAGAGAAGTTTGCTGGAGAAGGCAGGAAAAAATAACCACACGATAATTAGTTTCAACTTTTTTTTTTCTCCAACTGTTCTCTCTTCCTCCTCCGCCTCTTCCAGTGAACAGAACAGGAAAATGAAAAAACGAAAGAGAGAGAGACAGAGAGAGAGAGACAGAGAACACGCATGCATATATGCATACACCGAAGGTTTTGAAAAAAGACTTTTGGATGGAAGGTTTGAGGATTTCCAGCTCTGTGGATGGGAGACAAAGCTTTTACTTTACTAGCTCACCTCACAGCTCCCTTCAACTGGGCTTTTGGTGAGTAAAGAGCATCCACACTCACACACACACATCTGTATCAACGCCAATGTCTCCAGGGCCTGAATGTCTCCACGATACGTTGTTTGCGTGATGATTGTTCTAATGAAAGATGCTCTTGTGTCTCGCCGTACAACGACCAGGCTTCTTCCTCTTCCAAAGAGGGAAAGATCAAGGAAAAATAGGAACCAGAGAGAGAGAGAGAGAGAGATGAGGAGGACGACAGAGGAGAAGAATGAGCAAGTCCAAGTGTGAGGAAGATGGGAGGGGAGGGAAAAAAAAGTGTGTAGGGAAGGTGAGCCCTTAAGCATCCTCCCCTTCCTCCCTGCTGCCACCAACGAAGAGCAAGAAACTGAGTTGAAGGGTGACTGAGAGCCAGCGAGAGAAATCTTTTTTCTTCCCCCTTTCTTTCTGTTTCTTCAGTTCCTTTGTGTCCCTATTTATTATATACTCCTTCCAATCCCATAGTTGGTGGGATTCGTGAATCATGAGGAAAATGAAGTTGAGTACGCAGCCACCCTTATCTCTCCCGTACCCTACCACTTGCTCATGTACAACAATGTCATTTGCTACAATTTCAAGACTCACCCAACTCCATGGAAGATATACATATGTACATACATACGTGCGTAAATGCGTACCGTACCTACCAGAGAGTGCTGGGTTTTTAGCCACAAAAGTGACAGTAAACAGGATGTAAGGACGGGAGTCTTTACAAAAGACATTGAATCATATTTTAAATTATACTATAAACTCCAAAATAAAACAATGTGAAAGGAGCAGAAGAATTGGATTTGGTGGGAAAGCCCAAAAAGTGCATCCAAAGGCTTTTTCTGGGCTCACAAGACGCTGAGACAAAGTTTTGGAGGAAATGTGAGGGAAGGGAGATAGAGACAGAGGAAGAGAGAGAGAGACAACAGAGAATGAGTCCACGAATACCAAAGGGATACATTCAATGTGTTTGCATACAATTCTTTGGATAAAGCCAGTCTTTTTCGTCTTTCTCTCTCTCTCGCAGAGAATGAGACGAGGACCCTGAAGGAAGTTCTATTAACTGAAATAATGTCATTCTAGCCGCTCATCTCATGTTCAACGTAACAAGCATGAGAGGATACAGAGAAGGAGGAGAGAAGAGGAGTATCATCATCCATTTCATTCTTGTATCCCATCCCCACCCCAAACATTTGAATGTCAAGACACCAATTCCCTCCAGTTCTTCCTTTTGTTATTACAAAATGCTACTTTTAATTTTTTTTTATTATTACATCAACCTTCTCCCTCTTGTATTTTCTTATGGAGTACACATCCCAAGCTTTTTCAAGGGACTTCTCCATGTACAATCTTTCCCAACGACTGTTCACAGAGCGCTCCTGAAACAAACAAAGAGTACACTTTTTTTTGACAAGGATCACATTACAGAAAGGAAAAAGATTAGCCTCCGCTCGTTGTAGGACGACACATGTGCTGTGCAGTCCTTGTGCCATTAAAAGTTGAGCAAGACCATTAGCCTCACCGTTGCTAAAACGTGTATTTGAGAGGAGGAAAAGTGAACAAGATGTTCAAGTCTCTCATACAATACAAAATTGAGGTACTTTTAAATAATAAGGGAATAACGTGGCACTTGTGAATCTCTTGAGAGAGAGAGGCAAACATACAGAGAAAGAGAGAGAGAGAGAAACGAATCGTACCAGCACTTTTTGAGCCCCTTTCCGCCTTGCCAATTTTGTGAAAGGAAAATAACCCTTAATACTGGACAAGTGCAATCTGAGAGATTGTCCTCTACACCTTCCTCCTATAGATAATGTCATTACTTTGCCGAGAAATGAGCTCCATTCCCGTCGTAATCACTTTGAAAGAGATTTGAAAACGACGTACTTGTATAGTCCAAATAATACACTGCCCCCTTATTGAACACACAACAGTCAAGGAAGAGAAGAAATGGGGAAAGCGAGGGGACTCGAACGCTTTTCGACAATAAGATCCAGTTTTTTTAGGGCACATTTTCACGAGTCCATCTATGTACCATCCATTTGGCGTTAAGAGAGAGAGAGAGAGTTTCCTTCAGGATGCTATTTATACAGGCCATGATTTACCGGCACTATTGTTCCTCCATTGAAGAAAAAATGTGTGTCCGCCTCTAAACGGACATACGGAGAGGAAAGGGGGAAGATCAAATCATGGAGTTTAGTTTACTATCATGTTCCAACCATTCTCTTCCAGTAACGACGTATACTTAATTCAAAAAAAAAAAGAAAAGAAAAAAAACAAGCTTCCACATCTTCGCCCCTCTTTTTTCCTCTTTGAATGTGATTACCTTTGTGAGGACAATCAGAATCGCTTCCCCGTCAAGAGGATTCGGCACAGCGAGAAGAGTGAAATGCCAGATGAGGTAAAAGCCGGCGATGCATTGCAACTTGAGCACTCTAAATCCACTCATTCTCTCGAAAAAGATAAAATCACTGCGAACATTATGACAACTTGAAATGTCCTCCAATTTCCAGGGTCTCTCCAATAATCTCACGTCTTTATCTCCATCGCTTTATCTTCCGTCCCCTAAACAGATTAAGCTCACTCAAATATTCTGGTCTCAACCGATCAAGGGATGTGAAATAGGACGACTGGGAAGACGAGCGCGGAATGCAGGGAGTAAACACAAGGATTAAGAGGCTAGAGAGACAAAAACCTGTAAGCATGTTTGTTTCGGAAGCTCACAAGGGAAGAATTTGAAAGGGGAGAAATCTCAACAAATTTGTTCCTTTCGAATACTTCCAAGGAGATTCACCCCTCCATTTCCCTCCTCAAGAAATTGGATTTAATTACCACTAATGAGTTAGACAGACAGAGTCTGATCCAGGAGAAGTGCAGTGGAGGTCGCCATAAGCGTGCATCCATGCAGTGATTACGGCCACCATCAAGCCCAAAGACACGCTGAGAGAATAAAAGCCTTGCCACTGCAATGGGATAAAATTCTATCCTGAACTCATTCTCAAAAAAAAATCACATTGAAGACGTGGGGAGTGACGAGTAGGGGAAAATAAGCCAATTTGCATAAACATTTAAATGCGATTCCGGCTTACGAAGCCACGTATTAGTACATACTTTGAGCCGTGTCACAACCTACGTTTATGACCTTTTTATACATGGGAAGAGGGGGAGAATGGGGCTTTTGGGAAGGGAAATGACCAAGCTTTTAAATTCCATCGTCCAGCTCCATGGTGCATTATTGTCTCAAAGGACTGGAAGTCTTACGTGCGTGCAAGTGGACGATTCACCCAAGTGATAAGCTCATCTTTCACGGGTGTGTGTCTGTGTGGGTGAATGAGTATTTTAATTACCCCTCCTGCACATCGGGCAAAAGACTTCTTGGGGGGGGGGACTGATGTGCATAATACACTCATAATAACTATCCGCAACAGCATTAGAGCATTAGCATCTCTCCCCATAAGCCCCATTCATTTCATTGCTGTCAGGGTGGGGGGAGAAGGATATATAAATTCTGTCGTCTCACGTTTCCAAAGGGGTACGGACCATCATTACATTTGTTACCTAATAACACTCCCGATAACGTCCTTTCCACCTCCTCCTCTGTGGCCGGCATTTATTACACTACACCCTACACCTCTCCTCGTCCCAGAACAAAAAGCCCCCACCCACACCATTATTCAAAAGAGGGTTTGAGTAGAGAGAAATATTATTCGTATACAAATGTCCGGACGGACTCTCTGCTCTGGCACTGGGGAAACTGAATGATTGGATTTGGAAAGTGCTCGCAATGGAGGCGATGGATCGTCAGTGCTAATAAGAGGCGACAGCTTGTCTCTTCTTCACCAGCATTCAATCTCTAAATATTAATTACTCCAAGGACTTTGCTCAAATCGCTATGCACTTTCCTGAAATAGCAACACAGGCGGCTTTCCTCCCAGTCCAGCCCGTGCATCATGAGGGACGTGTGGAAACACCAAATATGTACATCTCCACCTTAATTATTCATGCTCATTAATGGAGGAATGCCCTTTCGCCATCCTCCTTTAAGCATAACTGCGCGTCCACGTTTCGTGTTTTGTTTTTGTGTATTTTAGATACACAATCACATATTTACGTCGTCCAGGCCCTGACTTATTTAATTCCCCAACGCAAGTCCCAGCAACTTCACCTCCACTGGAACAGAGCCAATGACTGCCAGGAAAACAGCACGCAAAAGAGATATAGCCATGAATTCAATGTGGACCAAGAGGCAGTAAAGTACCCCGGTAAAAGTATTATTTACATAAATTATGACTCTTGCCTCCAAAAAACACATTGTAAGAGGGCGAAGGGAGTAGAAACCAAACTGTATAATAATGCCAATAAAAAATGTACAAACACAGACACACTCACGATACGCAGGAGTGAATTCCTCTCCTCAAGAAGGCTTTCCTCTTCAAAGATTTGAACTGACTTTTATGTTACAGTTATGAACCTCTTAAGGTCACAATGAGGTGAGTTCCAGCAGGGGTTAGAACTTTTTGGGGCTCATGTAACCCAAGCATTTGGAGGACTAGCTAGCTTTTAATTGCAGCTGTTTCCAACATTTATAAGCTTGTTCTTTCTCCTGAGGAACAGGGAAATTAACTTCCAGGCATTTATTTTCTCTATATACACGATTCAAATATTTTATTGGAGGAGTAATATGATTATGTCGAGGCAGAGAGAGAGAGAGAGAGAGAGACAGAGCGAATGAGTGTGCACATGCACGCATCGTACATTGGAAGAAAGGCGGTAATGGAGGAGAAAGAAGCATGAAAATGCCCTTCATTAGACTGTGTTACCTCCTGCCATAATGTTATGATTGCACTCATTGCGACAAGTCAGTCCTTCTCCCTTTCCCTCTCTCTCTCACTCTGTCTCTCTCTTTCTCTCTCTGCGTCTCTCTCACTCGCTTTTTCTCTCTCTCTCTCTCTCTCTCTCTCTCTCTTTCGTCTCTCTCCCTGGGCGGCGGGGAGGAATGTGGCGAGCGCCCATTTACATATAGAATAATAAGCATGTTTACAGAGTTTAAAGCTATTATTAAGAGGGCCAATATGTCAACATATGGCGTTCTACATACTTGTGGCATGCCTATACACTTTCCCGAAAAGGTATAAACAAGCGGGAAAGAGACAGAAAGGGAAATAAGAGAAAGAAAGGGAGAAAGAGGAAGGAGGAGAGGGAGAGAAAGAAAGAGAGAGAGAGAGACAGAGAGAAAACTCGTTGAGAGGGGCGGTTGGAGGAGCGTGTAGGTAGGCGCTAATCGAGAATTATAACACTACTCGCACTCCCTTGCATTACCTAATAGGCGGATAGTTCCTTCCACACAATCAACATCATTATTCAGGACGAGAACCAACTGCCAGGTAATGCTGGGGCTGTCGTAGTGACATCAACACGCGAAAGTGTCTGAAAATCGCACATGGTCATTTCCCTTGTCCGTCTCCTCCTTGGGGTGCATATCCCCGCTATATAAATGGTCCTGCTCCAGCTAGTAAAAGTCCCTGCCTAAAGTGCTCGTAAAACAGGATATTGTGTCCAGGCGACGTAGTTCCATATAACGTACTTATACACTTTGGACAATGAAATCGCCTCACTACCGCACTGCGCTCCCAAAAAAGCTTCTCCCCATCCTCCCAACAAGAGAAATAGAAGGAGGTGAAGGGAAAAAAGGAAATGTGCTACTATACCACAGCGTTAATTCCGTTAATATTAAACTCATCAGACTATCATCATGGTTCCCCCTCACCCGCCTCTTCTTTCTCTCTCTCTCTCTCTCTCGGTCATTATCATGCAATGGAGCTCTTAGCTAACAGCTACAGGAACCCATTTCCCTAAATATTTGATGCTATAATTTAAAATTTATACACCATACACACATATTCCAGAACCACCTACACCACCAACGTCCATGGCCATCCAGAAGAATTTGTTGACTTAACGATAATGCCAGGCGTATATATGCACACGTTAACCCTGGTACTTCACCTCTTCATGTGAATGCTAACTTTTGAACTTCCCCCTGCCAAAAAAAATGACTTCACTTCCCCCTTGTACACTGGAAAGTGACGCTAATTAAGGCAGATACGTGTCACGAACCCAAATTGAAGGCGTAAACAACACCAAAAAGACAATTAATAAATGATTATTCTTTATCTCAACCTCCATTTGTTTTCCTTTATAACACCATTACAGTCTAGAAATCAGGAATTTTACAACAAGGATTTAGTACCAGGGATCTTTCTTTTAATTAAAAGCAGCAAATTTGGGGGGGGGGGGAAATGCTGCCATTCATTATAATGACTGCGAAAATGAAAGTGCAA
The DNA here is from genome assembly GCA_034698585.1 of Disparrhopalites patrizii. Taxonomy (NCBI): domain Eukaryota; kingdom Metazoa; phylum Arthropoda; class Collembola; order Symphypleona; family Sminthuridae; genus Disparrhopalites; species Disparrhopalites patrizii. Next base: position 52,893 of record JAQGBT010000078.1, read on the forward strand.
AAGGAGGAAATTTACGATGGCCTTGGATATTCCCCACAAGGTAGTTTGTCAGTAACGTTGGCTCTAGAGGCATAGAAAATAGGGAATTGAGAAAAAAATCAAGACTAATTGTAATTTGAAATGCTGCTAACAGGTAGCCGGGTACACAAGCTCATTTATGAATGGACGTGCTTGGTTAACATATTTTTGACAGAAAATGAGAGAGAGAGAAGGGGAATCTTGAAAAACCTCCCGAGTGACCCTCGCTGTTTTTCTCCCTACAAGCTTTCGCAAGGGAAATAATCATTTGACTGTCAAAAAAACTCTGTGGCCACGAGTCCTCCGACCTTTACCAATGCCACGGCAGACATATAGAATTATCCCTACTATCTGTGAGAATGATAGCATGCGGTTAATCTTGTGGGGTCCAGTCAATCTAAACGGCAAACCACCAAACTCTCATTTTCCATGCCATTCTCCCAAGAAATTATTTGCTCAAGAGACCTACACACATACATATCAAATACAATCAGACAGCAGACAAACGAAACGTTCATTGCTCACGGACAGCCACCGAATGTCCTACAAAGACTATTGGGGGGGGCTGTCAACCACATAAAACGCATAAGAATTATTGTAGTTAAAACAAGTCCACATTGCATCATTCCCAAGTTCTCGTGCCACTCAACTCACTTATACTGTCACAATGATTCCCTATGATGGACCTGCAAGAATTGGGAGAAACAAGACTCAACCATCTAAACGACCAAGGTTTCCAGGCAAAACTCAAAATAAACAGGGAATCAGAGAAATGCGTACATTCGGAGGAGACAAGGGAAGAGGTTGAAGGCCTGTAGGCATTCTTGAAGATATGAAATACACATGTATATGTATATATAGATAGATAGAGAGAGGAATGAGGGGAGAAAGAAGGAGGAGAGAGGAGTTCATTTCCCAGAGGCACCCTCTCAGCTTATCATCTTTGATATGTAGACATTGTGGATTCTTTTACAGTAAATTGGCAACTGGATCCGTTTCCGCCGCGTTGACCACCCCTTCAAAAAAATTTCCATTTATATAGACTTGAGACTCATTCCCGACGAGCTTGTCTCTCTAGATGTTGCAGGGAGACAGCCGCGAGGATGAAGCACGACTCTATACAAATACATATTATTCCGCACACACACGGCCCAACCAAATATGTAGCCACTGGGCATTGATAGCATATTGCATGTGCTTCCAGCCCATAGCCACACCACACGCAGCAATCACTGCCGCAACACTCGCATTTTCAGCCCAAATTCCTACACTTTCCCATTTACAAGTTGGCAGTTACAGCAAACTTTATTTCCTTTTTCGTCTCATACCTTCAAGCTTCTCTCACTTATAACAGCCACAGCATGTTTGGAGGAGGAAGACGAAGAAGTAGAAGGATTCTTGGTCAAAAAATTTTTTCTTCCTTAAAAAGAAGGAGAAAAAAAAGCCCCCCTCCACTTTCTTGTACATATACACATCACACTTTCACAAGTCTTCACACTCGTAGTTTTTGCAAGGAGAAGTATCACATCATAGCTATGCCCGCAAAAATGCTGGTGGTATACGTGAAGGCAAATCCAATCATCCCACCAATGGAACTCCCTACTCTTCAAGGGCTTTTGCATGCAAATGTCCCTCTTTCCCTCACTGTCGAATTCTCCCAGGGAAAGAAACTGCAGAAAAGATATGTGACACGGCTAATAAGATTCCTTTAAGATTGTGGAAAAATGTCTCTCGAAATATGACAGAGATTAACCCAAATGAAGCGTCAAATGAAACTACAAAAAAAAAAATACGGCGGTGTCAGCTTGTAAATAAATGATTAACTCTTTGTTGTTCCCCCGTCTCCGGCAGATCCCAATGTAAATTAGAGGCTCCAAACCTTCTCACAAGTGGGCTACTGAGTACAAGGCAAGGACCCGGAAATCAATAATACATGTTGGTGGATGAAGTGTAAATAAACAATGGCTGGCGAAGCTCTCTCTCTCTCTCTCTCTCTCTCCATCTCTCCCGTTAGCCTTTTGGAAGCCCAAAAGGTGGACAAGATGGAAGTTTGTGTGGTGAGCCCCGAAGAAGTCCACATATTTCATCCTGGCCAGTCAAGCCCATTGGAAATGCAGTGAAGCAGAGGAGAAGTGAGAGAGAAAGAGAGAGAGAAGTGAAGTGAAGGAGAGAGACGTTCCATTCCTTCGCATCAATGACGTGCTTTCAAAGCCAATGGACCTCTCAGGTACTATGGAGAACGGGAAAAGCCGGAGACAAGACTTTCTGTTTGTCCCATTCAATGTGACTTCCGGCCTCCAAGATGATTTTGTCAGTGCCTCTCCGTCTTTCCTCCTCACTCCCTCTTTTCTCTCTCTCTCTCTCTCTGTATGTCACTTCGTTTATCTCAGCACCGCACTCCTCCATCTCGTAAAGGACGTTGTATATGACTGTCTACTTACAGAGTGTTGGATGCTATATAGACAAAATCTTTGGGGAAAATTCGGGGAACAACAAGACTTTTGCTCACGGCAGAGTGACTTGAAGGTATTTCCCTGACACTGACATTCTTCCAGTGGCTGGTGTTGTGTGTATATTTTTGAGCTTGGTTGGACGCAGCACCGGTGCACGTGCCTTCCCTTTTCTCCTCCAGGAGAGATAAGTCCTCAGAGTGAGTTGTTGCAATTTGTTCCCTCATCTAATACAGCTCCAAAGTAGGTGTTGCAGGCAGTCCAGGGATTTCTCGTGTCAGCATCTCTCTCTCTCTCTCTCTCTCTATATATATATATATATATATATATATATATACATGCATATGTGTTTCTATGTACACTCTTCCTTACGATGTACACGAGCTACTGGTCCATTCACACCGCATAGAGCATCTCCTCCCCATTCGTAGACATCTTCTCCAGTATAAAATGACTTGCTGCGGGGCAGCTGTAGAGCTGATAAAAACTTTGGTATTAAAACCATAAACGGAGAGGCCGTGAAGGGGCAGGAAGAATCAGCAATGCGAAGCGTAACGGTGGAAAAAAGGACATTTCGTGTGTCTGTGTATGAGGGAGAAAAGAGAGAAATAAAAGGAAGAAGAAGAAGAAGAAAAAAAAGGAGGAAAAGCCTACATCTTAAGTTGAGAGAGAAATGGACTTATTGATCGACCTTCTATTTACTTTATTTACTGGAGCATGAAAAACTCAGAGCACACTTCCCAAGCACTCTCCAGTCTCTTCCTTTATGACTCGTCCAAAACGACATTTCATTCAAAAATTATATAGAGGATGAAGTGGGTAGTGCGTACGCGGGAGTGTTTGGATGCGGGAGGAAGAGACAGATGATATGCAAGCCGTTACTAGGAAATACCAAACAAACCTTCCGACGAGGAAAAGAAAACACAAAAGGGAGCCTTTAAATGTGCCCTCGCCCTCCCCTTCTTTCTCTCTCACTTTCTCTTCTGTCTCTCCCTCCGGAGTCACCCAATAAATAAGTATAAAGTAATAAATATTTGTCAGAATATTTCACTTATACAAGAACTTTTTTCCCCCCGGAATGCTGGAGGAATGCTCATTCCCCGCCCCTTGTTCTCATGCTATACAAAGCACAGGATTGTTAGAGGATGCACGGATGCGTCCGTCCTCACCAATTCTTTACGTCCTTGCATCTAACTTTGACTATTTTGGATGCACGCGAACTGGAAGCCACACCATTTACGTCTCATCCCCTTCAAAGACTCATTACACATACATTTCTCTCTCTCTCTCTCTCTCTCTCTTCCCTCCCACCATTGTTTCCTCTGCCATGGACGGGTAGCTCCTCTTCATATTAATGACGGAAGGAACGGAAACCTTTTAAAAAATTAAAAGCTGCAAGAGACTCTCTCTCTCCCTGCCTTATCTTCAATTTGAGCAAAAACATCTTTGTTGTTCCTCCCTGCTAAATAAATTTAACGCAACGAATGGGTCATCAAACAATGTGAGCTTGTCTTGAGGGACAAGATAAAAAAAAAGGTACTCCATCATTCACGTGATGGTGGTGGCTTTTACAACAAATGAAACACCTTCCATATGTACACAAATACTCGTGGATGGGGAAAAAAGGGCTGGAGAAGGAGTAAAATACTGCAATAGCAAGAGTATGTATATATTACTACACCCCAAAAAATCTTTTATCTCGTCAACAATCAATGTACTAAGCCTTTCGTCTCCAGACGTTCATGCACATAAACACACACACACACACATTTCCCATACAGCTGCCATTATCACATTTTAATTTGGAGCACTTTGGGTGTGAGATAAGGAATTAGTAATGAAAACCTTTTTCCCTTTTCGCTCAAAGTGGACGTGAGTGGACAGTATTGAATATTGAACGTGGGGCGAGATGCCAGCTTTTGGGAGAGACAGAGAGGGGAGGGACAGGGAGAGACTTTTTGGAATTATATGGAACACTGCCACTGACATATATACGACTGAGGAAGAGACAGAGAGAGACAAGGAGAGAGAAAGAGGTGCGTAATGGAAACATATTTTAAGATCACATCTGGAGCAGTCGTCTGCAACGTAAGGAACGTGTGAGGGGAAGCTTCTTTCGGCAACTTAAGCATTTTTCCCATGCTCTCTCCCTCACGTACTTACCATTCCTCGTCCTACACGAGTCGGATTACTGTGCTTTTAAAGATTTCTCACTTGGCTCAAAAGGTGAATATTGATTTGTATGCACAAGCATCGTCTTTTATCCCATTCCATTGTGACGACTTGTCATAGAACCTTACGTCCATCCAACCATTGTCGTACATCCCTTTTCAAGAGAGAGAGAGAGAGAGAGAAAGGAAGGGAGAAAAATGTACATATTCCGATTATTATTATTACTACCGCTCTTACTCCATTACTATAGCATACCCCCGTATTATTCCGCACCGCCTCGAAGATCCAGCGATGGGTAAAGTACCGACTAATCGTAGGTTCTTGTAACTCCAACGCTGGAGCATAGGAGTTTTGGACAGACAGCAGCTGAGTCATGTATTTTCTATTTGATGCCTTTTTTTTATTATTATCATCCTGGCAAGTAGGGAACGCTGTCGACGTAACTACTTAGGGTCAAGTAGTCTCAGAGTGCATATCTTCTCCCCTTAAAAGCCTGCAATATTCCCTCTCCGTCCTTCAAAATATATATTCCTTCTTGTTCTCAGCAAATGTATTTACACGCTCACCATCCGATAATAGCGATGATGATGATGGGGATGGGTATTGCACCAACCTCCTCCATTTCCCCGGTAACACCTTCTACTCCAACTACAGGCCTTTTTACCTATACATATCCGCACAAATGGGCTGGTGCACTTCAGGTATAAAAGCAACAAACAAAAGGGAAAGGGAGAGAGAGAGAAAAGAGGGAGAGCGGACAAACAGGGAGAGAGAGAGAGAGAGAGGAAAAACAGAGAGACAGAGAGAGGAAAAACAGAGAGACAGAGAGAAAGCCTTTATATGTAGCCTAGAGAGCGTGTGGTAGGTACTGATAGCTATATGGCCGACGAACTATAAGGCCTTAAAAGTACTAAGCCCCCTAGTCGGCAGTCGGTAGAAGGGGAAGTTAACACATTTTTAAGTCCAATATCGGACGAGAGGAGGAATTCCTCCACTCCGTACAACCTTATTCCATTACGTTCAATTGAAAAAATCAGTTTCACCTTGGACAGCAACACCTTCTTCTTCTTCAGTCTTTTTCCCCCTTTATCAGTGGGCCAAGATACAGTCTGTGTGATTCTTTTCCAGTTGTTGATATTATTTGATCCTCTCAAGGCGCTGGAGGAAAAGTTATATCTTGGCCGGGCTACTTCCATATGTACGGGCAATAGCTACGTATGTATATGTACTCATATGGACGGAGCAACCCGCTTGTCTCTGGTGATGCATGTGCCTCTCAGAGTACCTGAACTCCTTCGTAGACCCTTGTTAAAGTTCCTTTTTTTTGCTTTTAAGGATCTTTGCATCTGTATGTGCCTCTTACATGCTCAGTGTCGGGTTCAATAATACATACGTCCCTCACACATGCCTTTGGTGGGTATGTTCGATGAAAGTTAAAGGAAGGAAGGTGGAGAGTGAGCCTCCTCCAAAGATACTCTTTCCTCTCTCGCAGAGCAGAAGGAAGGAGACAAAAGATAGGTTTTAGGAGCTCGTTCAAGGAACAAAAAAAAAAGTACCGTCTGAAAAATTCTTTATATTTGTCCCGCTCCATTGATTGTTGTTGTGCTTTTCTTATTATGACTACAGGGGTGGGGCTCGCTTCATTTTCTACCAAATTACAAACAAAAATCTTTAACATGCCGTAAACTTGAAAACCGTGCCTCCTTTCTCTCTCTCTCTCTTTCTGGCTTTACTCTCTCCCCCAAAACGCTAAAATAACAAAACAAGATCCACAGAGCACCTCGCACAGCAACCACGGACGTAATAGTGTTTGTACTACGACCATTAGATATGTATGTATGTACATGTAGGAGAAATCTACTTGTGACTACTTCCTCCGACACTTCTTTTGCTGGGGAGCACAGAGCTTGAAAAAAAAAAACCTTCCCAAGGCGAGTTACCAGAGTTACAGAAGTATGTAAGTGGATATATATATGTATTAGAATTTCCCATACACTGTATTTCCTCATTTTCATGAATTGAACAAATGGCACACCTACACATTTTTCCAACACACACTTTCCCCCTGTTCTTTCTCGCCCTACACATGCCCTGCCAGCAGTAGCTAGTACATAGGCGAGGTAAAAGGTAAAACTTTAAACACAAAAAAAAATGTAGAGAGCAATTTTGGAGGAAGACCCCAGGTCGAAATGTTCCTTTCCACCTCCATGTGACGTTTTGGGTAAGAAAAAAAGATCCACAATTCCACATAAAAGGATTTCTCACCCATTCAAAGAAGGTAAACAAAAATATGGGCAACTTTATTGTTTTCCATCTGAGTCAAAAAAAAATTTTTTTTAATAAAGTTACGCAAACAGTAGCATTATTCTTCTTACTTTTGGGCTTTGCTCGTCATCATAAAATGAAATCACGGGGAAGTGCAACTTTCTCGTCCTTATCAGCGGACAGGAGGAAAAGCTCTGACAGAGCTTAACCTTTATTAAGTGTGCTGGCCCCAAAAGGACGACATGCCCTATAAATGTGTCCCGTAAAAAAAAAGTTTCTGTCCATGTCAATAAAAGATGGTGCCGGAGTGCAGAAGCGGAGATGTCTCCTGTCTCGTCAACCTTCCTTCTATCCTATCCCAATCTCACTGATCCGCACAATGTAAGTGGGACTATTGATTACCAATGACAGAGGAATCGGACGAGGGGGAAAAATCACCAATTCCCATGTTAATGGCCGCATAAGAACAAGTTCATCGTGCAGGAATCAGCAATAATGGCCTACAATGGAAGGGAATCATGAGAAAAGAACGGGGTCTTCATCAATCCGAAAAACATTCTAACCAAATTTGGAAGAAGCAATTACCCTGAAAAAGTAGGGGAGCAACGCGATTTTAATTCCCTAAAGGTTACCTCTCCAATCCATTTACTTGTATTTCGCAACACACTTGCATGCACCAGGAAATACACACGCTAAAAAAAGAAGAGAACAAGACGGAATTCTAGTGGATGGAAGAAGACGGGCTAAAAGCCCCCGAATCAAGGAGGAAAAAGTTCAAACTTTTTTTTCTCTCTCTGTCTATCGCCCATTCACTGGCTACATACTCACAACTTTGAACCGACGTAATAAAGAATTATTTATTGCCGTTATACCTGAATACATATGAACTTTTTTAGACGGATTTACCCTTTGGCTTCATATAACTCCGTTGTCCCATCTTATATGTATCTACCTGTATATACTTGCAATTTTGGTACACTGACACAAAAAAATAATTTTTTTTGCCCTAACATGGAAGAAAAAGTTTTGTTCTCCCCCTCCAAAAAGAACTTTTTACAGACAAGTTCTCGTCTTTCCCATGTCTCGTGTTTCTTTCTCCACTTAAATGCAGATGGAAAGACATGGAGAGATTCTCGAAAGGAAGAGAAGACCAAGACGAGAGCCCTTCATTTAATTAGAAGGCATGCACAAGCTTTTAATGAGTCAATGTAGTTATAAATGGGCCTCAAAAAGTTTGCCGTCAAATAAATATTTTTTTTCTAGCCTTGCCAAAGTGATTTCACTTGAGGGGAATTAAGTACATACGTAGTAATTAAGGGAGCGGAAAATGAATACAAGGAGAAGCAAAAAAAAAAAACTTTTCTCCTCGAGGTGTGAAATTTTCCACATTTACATTTCAAATTATTGTTAGGGGGATGGAGAGCTTTAAGGGGAAAAAACTGTTCTCAACCCTTTTGGGTAAGCATATGCTGCAATTTTTGCACTTAATAAAAAAATTATAATATACCCAAAACTTTAAATACCTACAAAGCCCTTTTCATTTCTGCAACAAAAAAGAAAGGAGATATTATGGGGCCTCCACAAGATTTGAAATAAATTGCAGACGAAGGGGGAGGAGGAGGTGGTGGAGGAGGCAAATGAGGAGAAAAAATGTGGTGCACCAGACTGTAATATCAGTCCAAGTCATAACAGCATGCTATAGATTGCGTTTTCATGCTCCACTGGACCTCAATGCCACAAAGTGATGGGAAGGGAGAGAAAAAAAAGGAAGACTAACAAAAGCTAACAAAACACCCGTAATTTACGTTGTGCAAAGGAAATCAATGACTGATAAAATGTAGAGGCCGTGCAAAAACTAATATGAATAATAATAATCATCAAGGGAATAATAATAATAATAATAAGAGAGCTGAAAGCAATCAAAACGTTACTTTATACTACAGGGAAAGAGAGGAGATTGTCTTGAGCCAGAGAACATCATCACCACATGGGAATTCATCATCAATGCAAAAGGAGGGGGAAAAATGGGCGAAGATGATGATTGCACAAGCCACGACCAAGCAAATTGACAATAGGAAATCATTTCAAACCGAATCATTTGCGGGCTTGGAATCCTTCTTTTCTTTTTTCCCCCCAACTCCTAAACACATAGCACGCAGCTGAAAAATCAATTGTTAACGGACTCGAATCATAATGGAAATTTCCTCGGTGATACATGCACCTTCAAGAGAAGAAACTGTACACATTCCATATTTCAAAAGTCTCTCAATGGCTCCGTTCAACGTCGTGAGTTCATGAAACTTAATGTGTACAATGGACAAGATTTCCCCTCCCTCAATCACTCCTCCAAAAGATCCCTCTCTCACTTTCCTCTCAATCTCTCTCTATTTCTCCTTTTCCATCCCTTTTCTCCCTTCCCTTCTTTTCGCTCATGAAAACCTCCCAAATGATTCTTTGTATACATATTAGATGTTTGTGGCCATAAAAAAACACGTGTAATATTCCATTTTCCTCCCAATGCAGACAGTGAGTCATTTATTGACTGGGGAAAAATTCATGGGATTGTGTCTTTAAAGCCATTTCCCCACGGAGTTACTGACAAATCGCGAATTGTCTCATGCTATTCTCTTGCGGGCTAAATTATCTGCTGCAAAAATCAAAACAAAGCGGTAAATTTACAATGGTGATTAAATAGAACCGTTTTTGTACACGAAACAGGAACTATACAAGTATGAAAGAGGAATTCCTCCCCCTCCCCCCACCCCGCTTTCTGCACGTTCCTTTAGGGCTCAACCAAATAACACGGAGCCTAATTAGATTGTGACTTTGTTTCTTTTTCGGCTACATTATTATTAACACGCCAGTGAACAAGCGGTGCTGAGAGAGTTACAGAAGAGAGCGAGCGAGAGAGAGAGGAAGACGAGAGGAAATAAATGAGAAACTATGAAAATGAACTTTGCCAACCCGTAGTTTGCTACTAAAAACAAATTTCCACAAAAGTTTTACAATGAAATTAGAGGAGTGAGAGGGAAGAATTGTTGTTGTTGTTCTTCGTCGTCGTCCACAGGATTTTCTACATAGAATTAGCAAGCCACACAGACAAAACCAAGTGTTTTTTGGGCGAACATGAAGGCTTGTTCCCGGTCGTCGCGAGCGGGCTAGATTATAATGCATTCCGGCCACTCTTGTTCAACTTGATGAAGCTACACATAACAATTTAAAGAGGATAATCGCTCCCTTCTATTCTTTGGGCATATGGTATTCATAGACTTTTAAGCACCTGTTTTCCCTCAGCCTTTCTCTCTCTCTCTCTCTCTCTCTCTGCTTTAAAAAAACATTCAGAGCTCATCAACTCCCGAACGAAATGGTGTGCTTCCCTTCATCTACATAGCACCCATGACACATAACAATTACCCCAAAAGCTCTTGGCACGCTTCTCCACTGTTGTATACTCGTTGCGGATTTTTTTTTTTACCTCTTTCCTTTCAGCCCTTTGTGTGTTTTGCCAAGAAAAGCCTTGGTGCTTCGTGTGATTGAAATTGTGCTGAATCCTAATTACAATGACTTTGTGAATTCACCGGGCTAATTAGTCCAAAACATATTATTATACGATGTTTGAAAAAAAAAACATTTGCACACCTCTCTTACTTTTCCGCCAGCTGCTTAATTGTGACTGTTACATTTTTTCTTATGGCATTCACTCCATATTTGGAGGGATTGTCCGCATCTATACCCTCAACGTATGGGAGTGGAGAGGCAGATGAACAAATAATTATGGCCGGTTCCAACCGGCATTGAGGGAACTTAATACATGTAGTCAATGAGCATGAGAAGGCTTTGAAGGGCGTGAAAAATTACAGGGGAAACAAGACATTCTCTCTTGGATAGATTTTTCATCGGTTTAAGGTAAAATCTTCATAATACTCCTTCCCACCACATCACAAGACAAATAATGTCCTTAGTTTGGGCTATGTATACATTTGTATAGATATGTATACTTAATACTTACCCTATACATATACATGTGTATAGAATGGAATGTTTTTCGGGACCAACCGGCTGGCTGGCTCCCCGTCTTTTGACATACTTTAAAGGTAGAGCAAGACGGAGACTTTTTTTTTCTTTCTTTAGAAGAAAAATAAACAGGATCACTTCCCATATAGCTAAATACAATTGAAATATATACGGACACTGAGTAGTGAGTGGAGTCCCCAAGTCTTGTCTCTCTCTCTCTCTTTCTCTCTCTCTCGCCAGTGTTTGCATTGCTTACACAAAGGAAAAAAGAGAAATGGAGGAGAAAAATGAGCCACCACGCGTTCCAAAAAGTCTCTCCCCAAGGTTTTTCTTCTTCCTCGGTGCTTTCAATGTGAGCACAGCATGGAGGAGAAGGGAAAGAGAGAGAGAGAGAGAGAAGAGAGAGAGAGAGACAGAAAAACCTTTTATCGTCCTGCATACTTTAAGGTACGCAGTCACATTTGTTCTAGTAGCAAGGGCTTCTCTTTTTTTGTCTCCCATTTTTTTGCGATCCCTTCTTCTTCCCCTTATTTACTAACCAACAAAAATACCTCGCATTGCTCCAGACTACGAAGCACTTGGGTACAATGACGGGGCTGGGAACATTCCATAAACAGTGTCCGCCATTGATACGAACGGGCTGTTTGGGGGGTTGCTCCGAGAGAGCTCGGAATATTTTTGGGGGAACGTTGGGAGTTCCACAGGAGAGGTCTTAGCAAAAATCCGAGCCATAAAATAAAAGGATAGAGAGGGAACGAGGGAGCAAGGACACACGGTTTACCCAAGTTGCACACATCCATCTTATGGCCAACCTTCCGCTGTGACACAGAGTGCAGGCACAGAAGTTACTCCCTCAAAAAAGGAAAAAAAATCTCGATATGTATTGGTTACGTCGTATGAGGATCTACAGGACTTTTCACAGGGGTATATTGCCAAAGAAGGTGCATATAAATAGCTGGAGTGAAAATGCTCTCCATCAAGTAACCGAAAACCACTTTGACCAAATGTTTGTCCCGTGAACTCCACACGATTTCCCGGTGCTTCCCTCACCATAAAACTTTGGATGGGGTGAGAAAAAAATGGAGAAAAATCCTTATTCTAATTCCTTGTCCGGATCTTTAGCACGCACGAGAAGATCCTTTGGGATCGTCCGGGGAAGGAATGGCTGTTGACTGAAAACAATACGGGCCTTGCCTCTCAAATTACATGTATTTTTGTAGAACACGCTCAGGACAGCCACATTTTACCAAACATTATTCAAACATGGGTTGAGCTACCACATTTTTCTCGCCTTTCTCACACATATGACTAGCTCCGGAGAGGGAAAGTCCCACAAAATTACTATAAAAAAGACTTTGAATAAGAAAGAAGGAGCCGGAAAATGTTTGTTACTCAATGTAGAGCATGGAGAATTGAATGGGAAGAATATAATATTAGGTAATAAAACGGGCTAATCTTCTCCCCCCCCCCGAAATAAAATCCTTTGCCGACGTCCTTCCCAACCAACAACAGTCCGATTCAATGAATCATTACAATGAATTGAAATTGAATATTTTTTAAAATTAGGATGTGTACCTAACGAATAATGATAATCATGAAAAGCATTCTTGAGAAAATAAGTGGGTATACAAAAAAAAAAGGGTCGGGCCTCCCGTTGAAGTCATTATTAAAGGTCCTCCTGCACACACGGCAGCTCACACACACGGCCATAGAAAGCACCTTTCGCTTCCCCCCAAAAAAATTCCCTACTTTTCAATAGCATTTCAAACCGGGGAAAATAAAGGTTAAAATGTTGAACGTACAAAAGATGTTTCTGTATACATAAAAGACTTTTTTGGAATTCATTATTACTATTTTGTCCTGAAATAAAATAAAAAAAATCAAAGTCTGACAACTCACTCATCAATCCAATCATCCGCTGAGCTGAATAATGATTATGTTTTTTTGGGCACCTCCTCTGACATTGGAGAGGATGGGGTTATAAGTAATGAGTGTAGCTCAGTGCTGGGGTCCTCTCCATTCTTTCTGTCCTTTATTTGTCTACAAAATGCAAAAGGCTTCAAAATAGCCTTGTAATAACTCACCATTATCCATTCCTTAATAATTCACCTATGCCCTCCTCTTCCTCTTCTTGTCTCTCTTCCTCCCTCTCTCTCTCTCTCTCTCCCTTTCTTCTCCTCTCTCTTCCATCTCCTGACAACTGAAACTAAACATTGCAAATGAATTCGCTATACACGCCTTTCCCCATAATTTATAGTGAGGCTGTGAGTATTGTAAAGCATAGTGCACAACCCTTTTTTTCCACATTTTCCCTCGTTCCATTCAACTCTTTTTTTCTCTCTCTCCCTCTCGCCCTCCCATTCTCGAATAACACACCGTGCGAAAGGCCCGCAAGAGTTGTGGCATTAAAAAAAACTGTATGGATATTGTATGTATTTTATAGGACCCAAAGTCCAACAATTCGCTCCGTTTCCTGCCTGATGAAATATTATTATCCTGTGCGCCAACAACAAAGTCTTTTCAATTATTACCAATAACATAATTCAGACACAGGGCAATCATTTCCCTCCCCCTCAAACCTTTATGTAAATGACCAGGCACAAATTTCTAGCAACTTTTACATTTACTCATACCCTGTCATTATGTAGAGGGAAAGAGAGAGAGAGTGAGCTAGAAAGAAAGAAGAAGAGAGGAGAAAAAAACATAGAAAGAAATCAATAGGATAGAGGTTGAAAAGAAACTCTCGAGAGAGAAAAAATATAAGGTGTATGCTAACACATTATTTTCACTTACTAAAAAAATATAACATCAGAGCGTACAGCAGGTCCGTAAAGCTGGGAATGGATTGGCTTTTGTGCTCAACCTTCCTCTGAAGCATTATCACGACTACAAAGTAGCTGTGATAATGCCCAGTGAAAAAATGAGCTGTATTAAATTACCTACACTAGATCCAAAGAACACCCTCTCTCCCCCTCCCTCCGTCTTTATTATTGGGGAGGAAAAAGAAAAAAAGAAGGAAAAAAATGAGCATGCAAACATGCAGTTTGAAGGACCGACAGCACACAAAAGGTCCTGGCCCTACATTTCTCATCTTCAACATGGCCTTTAATGCTCAATGAGCACCGGTACAGAGAGAAATTCTGAATACAATTCATTATTATAATAAAAAGTTTTCACATGCTAGTAATTCACACCTTTTCCTCTCTCCCTCTCCCCTTTCCCTCAAAGGACATCCATCGGCGTCTTCCTTCCACCAATCAAAAAGAAAGGGGTCCGTGTCTTACTCCAGAATTTTAAATGACGTGTATGATTGTCAGTTAAAATAATATTTTTTTTCTCTCTCTTCACGATATATTTTTCTCCTCTCAAAAAAATAATTTTTTTTTTCGTAACCGGAAGGTAAGACACTGGTTATTATGTCAAGTTGCATAGGAACAAGATCGAAGACAAGGGATGGAAAAGGACGGGCATCCTGTGCGTGTAAGAGCATGTATGAAAAAATGCAAATCTATCCACACTCACAAGTGTCTGGTGAAAGAAAGCATGACGATCGTCTGTGTAGTAAACTTCCCTTGGTTAAAAAAAATTGGGGGAAAAATTACATATTCCATACAGTCATAAACAGAGCTATAGACACAAGGTATCGGGAACTTATGAGCTTGAATCGGTTTCACGTGTTCGTGAGTTGCTACCATTAAGTTAAAGTAGAAAGCACGTCCTTCTTCATGGACACAGTCATACTCTGGCCTATATGCGTGCTTCCCCCGGCGAGAGAGCCAGAGCTTGGTTCTTACAGAGGAAAAAGTGAGTCTGAACAAATAAATTGGTTTCTCTCTCTCTCTCTCTCTCTTCCTCAATATCATCATCAGCTAACATGCAGCTTGTATGTATGACTCTTTGGAGATGACGGGAGTTTTCAATATAGATTTTGATGGTAGGAGCAGAAAAAAAAAGAGTTTTTCTCTTTTTAAGGTGTCAATGAAAGCGCACGCCTTTCCTCTTCACTTTGACATCAATTATACGTATGTGAACTCCACAGCCCATTGGCCGTGTGAGTAACAAATAATGCGTAACAGCATGAGTGCGCCATTCACTGCACTTTTAATACCTTCTCCCTCGGACGCCTTTATGAGCCCCCACCATTATGCATGTCACCCCGGCGGATTCGTCCTCACTTTTTTCAGCCGGCCCAGACGTCGTCACGGTGTGCCCTGTGAGCTGAGTATAGACTTGACGTGGTGTATCTGCTAGGGAACACATTCCCGCCTCTCCTTCAAAACTTGTATGCACTCTGAGGTGAGCATGGAAATCATTAACTTCCCTCTCAAACACTTCTTTCCGCATAAATAATGACAGAGACAGAACGGGAGAGAGAGAGAGAGATGGAGAGAGAGAGAGAGATGGAGAGAGAGAGAGAGATGGAGAGGAAGAGAGCGGTTCAGATATTTCCAAAAAGCATTATTCTGTCCATAGCACGTCTCCATTTCCGCGAGGGCAACAAACACGGGATTTTGGTTCTCACTTGAAAAGTGGATTACGAGACCTGTACAAGTGCCGTGTGACGAGACTGGCTTCAATTATGACACCCCGCTCCATCCCAAAGGGCTTCAGACTCGGACATCTTCTCATGTGTTACAATCGTCACTTTGTGGTACAAAATATTCCTTTTGGCACTACTAGAAATGTCAAACACGTTCTGAGAGCGTCCTGAGTGGAGCATAAAAGCCCTCTGATACTTTCATGTCTATCAGTACTCATGTGTGTGATCCTTTCCAGACTCTTCATTTCCCTAATCAGGTGTCATGGAAATCTTGAGAGAGAGAGAGAGGAGGGATGGAGTGGATGTAAGGAGAGTAATAAAAGTAGCGATAATGGTAATAGTTATTAATCGTGCATTGCGTGGCTCCTCCGAACTCATTCCCTAACCGTATAGGCACGACTGGGAACCACGGGATATGGAAGAAGGCACGTGAGTGAAGATGCTTTGGCCAGAAGAGGGATGAGGAGAGATAATTTGACTAGAATGGGAAGTGAATGAGAGAGAGAGAGACAGAGAGGAGGAAAAGAACAATAATAATAATAAGAAAAAAGTAACAATGTTGAGCGAACTTCACTCTCGTATGTTACAGGGGCTTTAAAAGACGTTGAGACAGGAGTCAGTGGAGTGGAGGTTATTAGCACCGGTCATAGATTTTGGCGGAATAGAAGATATGAACCAACCCATCAGAGGCAGACAGAGAGAGAGATGCACCCTTTTACTCCAAGGATTTACAAACAATGCACTTGATGAGTTTATCCTGAGAAGACAAGTTATTGAGTAAATCTTAGGGTTGTTCCATGCCTTGGGAGTGCAACGTAATCTTCTGCATGTCCACGCTCTCCCCGTCTCTCTCTCTCTCTCTCTCTTTCCCTCCGTCTAGGAACATTCTAAAGAGAATCCTTACAACCACCCACCGAGGGCTTAACTGCTGATTATTAAGCCTCATAAAATACCCGTCAGGCCTTACCGCCAAGGAAAATAATGGGAAAAAGAGGGGATTTTCATTTACATTAATGTGCAAGACATTGACAGTCATAATGGAGGAGGACAAAAGAAGTGTCTTTGCAGAAAAAGGAGAGAGAGAGAGTATCTCCTCAGAGGCTCCTCAGAGGCTCCTCTCTGTCCGCCACTCATTCTATTTCTAAACGTGGTCATAGTCAGATTAATCACGGATACAAATGTCTCTATGGAGATGAAAATTGGGCGACATTTTTTTTCGGAGGGATAGGGAAAGAGGGGGAGTTAACAACCCACGGGGAGAGTTGATATTTTACCCTGCACTGGGTGGACCAGCACACACATACAAACAGAGAATCTCACTGGAAGGCGAAAGGGAAGTGAAGTGGAAAAACGATAGGATCGGGATGGGGAGATGCCATTGAGATAAAATTCAACTTTTCATCCCACCAAAAACGTCACAAAATGATGGAAACGGGTTGAGTCAGCGAAACCAGCTTGGAACAAAATTTCCTTCCCGTGAATATCAGACGAACTTCTACTACACCCTCCTCCCCCTCCCCCAGCCTCATGTAATCTACACGGAGAATATTCTCCCTTTCAAGTGCCTCCAACCACCACTGTTGTTTATCTTTCCCATTATGACAGGGAGCGACGAGAAGAGTTGTTGGAGGCTTATTGGCTACTCCTTGGCCAAGAGCATCATACTGATGGTGGCTCGGAGACGGAAAAACCTTCTGTCCTCCACTCTAAATGCATTCAACAACAAGAGATTCTTCCTTCTGGCCCTTCTTGTTGGCGGTGGCAGTCGTGAGGAATACTTGCCACCACGCTTTTCTATGAAAAGGGGGAGGAAGAGCTAAAAGAGGGAAGAGAGGAGAGAGAGAGAGAGAGAGAGAGAGAGAGAGAGGCATTTAAAGTGGAAAGCATTGGGAGCAGTGGAGCAATCTTGGGAGTTTATTTCCCTACAAATATTTGTTGTAATGACTGTATTAGAGAATGTGTTTGAATGGATAATTCCTGCTGGTACTTTAACTGCAATGGAAACTCCCAAGTTACGTTCCTCTCGTTAGACTTACAACCTATTTCCAAATATGAGTCTCTCGGCAACTCTTTCCTTTCTCTTCCGTATTTTCCTCCTGGACTTCCTCTCTCCAAAATTTCCCCTCTCAATTATTTGCCAAACCCACATTCCCCCACCGTCTCTCTCCTTCTCCCACCATTTCTCCCTTTATCTTCCTCCGTCTCTTCCGCTCTTCTCCTATTTTCCTCATTTCTTCCTCCTTTCTCTGGGTTTCCCTCTTTCCCCTCGTCAGGTTATAATCATGAAGTCCCGGTCCCATTCTCTTCCTTTCCCACTGTCCTCCACCATTGTTCGCCGCGAAACACTCCATGGTAATAAACATGGGAGCCGTATGTACACCCGCTCACAAAGAACCTCTCTCTCTCTCTCGGATGTGAATATCACCCATGTTAAATACAATAGCATCCCATAAAATATTCCAAGTGTATAAACTTCCACAAAACGTCTTCAGCGATGGACTGCGTGATAGTGCTTCGCTTCCCATAATGTTTGCTCCCCATGTTGCGGGGAGGAACAGCAGTCTCTACATTGGTGATGGTGGTCTTTCATTGAGTAAGAGAGAGAGAGAGAGAGAGAAGAGAAAGAGAAAGGGACGGAGACAGGGAGAGAGACAGAGACAGAAAATTCCAATGTATTTTAATTTCGGTCTCTCCACCAAAACCCACCTAATTCCGCGAGCTTCCCTGACTCCCCTCCATTTTCGGACTGTGTGTTTGTTGTAATAGTAACAATATTAGGGCATTGCTTTTGAATCCACACAACTTTTTTTTTTCGAGAGGGTCGATACCCACCAATTTTCCATGCTACACACTGTCGGGTTCTATTAATTTATCCACTGAACTGATTTCTCTCCCGCTTGTACCACCCAGACAAACAGGGAGAAAAAGAGGGAGAGAGAGAGAGCGCGGAAAAAAGGAACCAGTGACTGAGAAAAACAATGGCGAACTTCAAGTCAGATTAGGAACAATTTAAACTTTTGTTTGGGAATGTGTACAAAAGGGAGAGAGAAAGAGAAAGAGGAAAACCCCACCTAAAAATAATTTTTTTTGTGGCTATAAAAAGCCTAAGCAAAAATGTTTAAAGCCCATAAACTATACAAGTAACCCTTGCAGATGCAAGAGAGAAAGAGCATTTTTCTCTTTTTTACCTTTGATGGTGAGAATGAAGGTAGGTGAGAGTGAGAGAGAGAGAGAGGGAGAGAGACAGAGAGAAAGAGGAAAAAGGGAGACCTCCCTAGGTCGTTTTTATCAGAGTTAATATATTAGCGTCCCGTGTGCTCGCTTTATCATTCTTATAGAGAAAAAAAAGTAAGGATTTTTTGGCGATAAAGGACACAAAGCATCCATTTCCTATGCTCCATGATTTATGGACCAACGATTATAGTAAGGTGGGTCTGGTGAGTATGTGTGTGTGTGCTTGAAACCTGAAACGGTAAGAGTTTTTTTCCCCCTCCCAACTTCTTCGTTATGTGTGAGTGACTGCCTAAACATATCCCACTCCTCCCTCCAAGAGCTCCTCGATCTTGCGACAAGCTGGAAAATTCTCTCCAGAATATTCCCCTCTCCCTCCATCTCTCTTTTCCTGGAGATGAGTACAGGAGCAAATGGTGAAAGTGATAGTTCCGAGGATGAAAAAGGAAAGCTAGAGAGAGAGAGACAGAGAGAGACAGAAGGAGAGAGACGAGTAGGTTTCACGCCCGCTACATGATAAGTTCCCTCCTGTATGAGTAACTTCTTCCGTTTCTCTTAACTCGTCTTTAAAATTTTATGCTCAACCTTAACCCTTCCTATCCTCCCTCTCTCTCTCCATCAGAAGCACTCCCTCTCTCCCTCTGCACCATTCTCCATTAAAGCTACTGCCGTAAAAAAGTATCAATTTTCCTCCATTACCTACACACATCCACTCTTTTACAACTCTGTCGAGCTTTTTGTCTTTAAGAAAGTGCAGAGAGAGAGAGAGAGAGAAAGAGAGAGAGAGAGAGAGAGCGAAAGAGAGAGAGAGAGAGAAAGAACATAGATTTTTCCTTCTGGTGTTCCTTTCCCTCCTTGGAAATCCATACTAGACACCGCCACCGCCCAAGTAATTTCCAAGTGTCTAAAATTCAAAATGTAGCATGAAGCCCTTATTTTTTAAAAGGAAACGCTCTGATGCAAGCTTCTCTTTCTCCCCCCCCAAAAAAACCAGTGCTTCCGTCCTTATCTTTGCTGCAAAAGACTGCAGTGAGGATTCTTTTTTTTTTGTAAAACACCAGAGAAGTTGCATATGGAATGTGTATCTTCCTCCATTTCTCCCCCAGATTGCATGCAGTGATGTATGGAATGAAGGGGGAACAAAAGAAGATGAGCTTAATTAAATATACATTTGTTGGAGAACTAAGTAGTCGATTTCTATTAGTTGAGGCTCTAAAAAAAATGAGGTATCTGCAGAGTTTTTAATGTTGGAGGTGAGAAGGATGGAGGGAAATGGTTGGGTGAAGGATGGCCCATTAAAAGGTGTGTATTCGGAGCATACTGTTGGGGAATAAAAAAAAAGAGCAATGCAGTGGTTGGCGGTACGATGGAGGCATAAAATAAAAAGGGAAATTCTTTTGCATGAGAGTATCCTCTTTTCCTATTATTATTTACAAGGCACACGTGAGCCCATTTACACTCTTCCTTCGTGCTCGTCTTTTTTTCTGGCCATTGTTGTTCGACGCGCCTACCTCCGACTTCATTATTCCCTCTCTCTCTCTCTCGCTCTCTCTCTCTCTCTCTACCCCTCTTCACCAGCTATCTCTCTCTATTGCTCCTTATTCTTATGAAATACCCTCGGCGAGTCTACCCATTTAAATATTCTTTCATGTCCAAAGCAACTGGAACTTTGTAGCTCCATATTCTTCCAATGCATCTTACCAAATGACTGCCTACAATATGAGAGGGATCGTGCTTATTACCAGAGACATTCAACCATTTGCTCTCTCTCTCTTCTTCATGGAATACGCATGAAGGCAAGTATAAAGCGATGGTCCTTCTCCACACAACGGCATCGTCAGTTGCAATCTTCCAGTGAGACTCATCCTGCTTCTCTTTAGAAGAGGGGAAAAAAGTACTTGAACATCACAATGGCTAAGTGTAATTCCGCTGTAAATCTTAATCGCAAAAGATGATGCTTACACAGGGAGACTGGAGAAGGACGGAGCAACATGTTAGGGAGAGACCTGAGAGAGTGAGAGAGAGACAGAGAGGACTTACTATGGAGAGTATGTATGTATGTATGCGGTGTAGCCAGGAACAATATGCATTATTAATGTGGAGGGCGAAGGAGGAAGACAAGTAGAGGCTGAGGCAGTGGTGTGTGTGGCTCATAAAATGGTGGCTAGCTGCGTTCACAATTCAAGGGATTCATTCGGTTCATTACACAAGCAAACCAGGAGGAGAGCGGAGAGAATTTGAATGTACACAAGCCAACAATACTACTGAGGAGGAATAAATGTTGTGAATAAATACATTGTGTATACATGTATACATACGTGTTAGCATGCACGGGTTTTAATACAATGTCTCTTCTTCTTCTTCGTCCTCTCTCTCTCTCCGTCTTTCTCTTGTCTCTCCCTCTCTCTCTCTCTCTCTCTCACCATGATGAACCACAGCTTTGAAGTAAGCAGGAGGCTTCTCCCTCCCTGGCATTCGTCTTCCTTGGTATTTTTTTTATTGACTCCCTCCTTCTCTTCTTCCTTCCACCAGTGCACCACCCTTTTTTGTAAATGGATGGAAATATCTTTGGCTCTCTCTTGGTTCTCTCCAGACATTCACTGTCATTACGGAGTCCGTGAATGAATAGGAATGAAAAACTTGATATTGCCTGCACTTGCCCGCTCACAACGAGGAAAAAGAGGGCCGAGTACAAAAGGAGGAAATTCACCACCGAGAAATATAACTTAAGAAATGGTGATTGCTGGAATTTTTTTTTCTGGAGAAGAAGAGGGCAAAAAATCCTGTATACACTCTAATATAGGTACATCCTGGTACAAAATACAGGCGGAGTTCTAATGCTTGTGGTTTCTTATATGTTTTTTCTCCATTTTTTCCTCTCTCTCTCTCATTCCATTTCGTTCTCTCTTAGAGTGACCCGGTGTGAGATGGACAGACGAACATGTAGTAAGTTCCTCAGGGAGAACCACAACCGGTTCTTTTTCTTCTCCAGCACCAGCATAAAAAAAATGGAGGAAAAAGAAGAAGGAGAATCAACAGTCTAAGGTCCATCTCACTCTTCTTTATAGAATCAGTGAGCCCGCCGTGTGATGTACAGCTTGGGTTCTTAACGGGGTAATTCCTTGCTCTCCTTCTGTCTTTCAACCATCCCTCCCATCCAAAGACATTTGCATCTGTTTCCCCAAATAACATCACAAGTACTCATGGAATCTAATCCTTTACACTCCACAATGTTACCTGCATTCTTTCAACTCCCAGTTCTTTTCCTGTACTATTTAGCTTGCTTTTTTTATGAATGAATGAATGAAATCCTAAGGAGGGGAATTTCTTCCCATCTCAAATACGTTGACAGCTTCCTTTTGTACTGTATACGGACAGAGAAATCATCTGGAACCACCTATTTTTTATCTAGAAACCAGCACACACTTGGGGATTTAGAGAAAGCTATAGGTAAGAAAATATTTTATCCTTCTCCAGATACACATGTACAGATACAAATGTACATAGGTCCCTTTATGTCGTCCCCGAGCAGGGAACTGAGCACCCTCGGAAGGAGTTTTAGTATGGATATGTATGTTGTTGGGGGTAAACGTAAAACAAGGAGCATTACTTGAACAGCAGGTACTCGGATGGGGTCTTCGGAAGAGGAAACTTCCGTCCTCACATTTGCCATATACTCCCGTCTACACCAAAATTTCATTAAAATCCCCCCTAAAAGCAACATATCCTCCCGGAGCTCCTCCCGCTCCACTAAATCTGGAAGGAAAAGAGACTCTGGAAACATTTTACTCTTCCATCCTTCCTCATTTGTTTCAAACGGCTCTGACCTTTACAGCTCCCCGGAGATTTCTTTTGCAAAAAGCTGAGGACTTTATAAACGTACCTATTACATGTATGCATATACCTATAAGTACATGTATACATATGCCTATAAGTACATGAAAAGAAGTCTTGTGTATACGTACAAAGCAAAGAGGATACTAAAAAAAAACTTCCCCGATGATTGTCAACAGCCTCAAGTGGAAAGGCCGTGAATGGCTTTGGAAAAATAATTCGCCCCCCTCTCATCGCCCCCTCCTGAACAGGTAATAATATCCCCTCTCTTTATATCAGTACAAGATTCAATAACACGGACCGTAACTCCTGTGAGCCCCTCGGAGAGCGAAAGATAGGTGGAAGAGCCAAGATTTTAGACGCGGGAGGGAGCAAGGCATGATGAAAGTATTTCTTCAACATTTTCTTACTTCATTCACAAAAAAAAAAACAAGTTGGCTCATTTTGTTTTGCGAATAGAAGGGAAACAAGAGCATAAGACTTGCTGTAGAAATCTACATACGCTCAAAATTGGGTTTAATCGAAATAGCTAGTAGAACTGATTTCCATAAACTTAATCTATCACGAATCGCTGTGAAGTGAAGGAAAAAAAACTCTTGCTCCTTTATTGCCTCCGTGTATACGGAATAAACTATAACAGAGAAAGTTTAATGGAGAAGACGGAAGACGTATAAAAAAAACAAATTTCCATGATAGTGGTCTTGTCCTGAAAATTGCGTATTTGCCCAATGTGTCGTTGGATGCGGAAAGTAAACATAATAATATATATTTATGGTTAAAATAATCCATTGAATATGATGAGGGTAGTTAAACCCTCATAAAATCTTAACTGTGGGAACAACCACAATGAATCTTTACTACCCTCGTAACTAAATATTTGGCTGAGATTCCCTATACCCCGTAACACATTTAGTATCGAAGGGAACGACCAGGATAAAAAAATATCACCGCAATTAACCCAAAGGAATAAAATATTAAAATTTCACAAAATATCACAAATATAACAACTAAACAAAAAAAAATTAGAGGGAATCGAACCGGGAACTTGCACCCTTTAGTTCTACCGTAAAAAAAAACACTCCCATTTCTCACTGTTATGTAGTCCAAAGGAGACGGTGATGATTATGAGAGCAGACGAAAGGGGGGAAACGAGGGCAAGAGACTGAGAGAGAGGCAGAGAGAGATATGGAGAGGCGAGACAAGGAAGAGAGAGAGAGAGCAACAAGGAGAGAGAGAGAGAAAAGGGCAGAAGGAGAATCAATGTCTCCTGAAACATATTTCAAACGTTCAAGTCATCGTTAGCAAACCAACATTTTTATTCATTTTTATCGACATTCAGCTGTCGTAAAATCTTGAGGTAGTAGATTCAGACATTTCTCTCTCTCTCTCCCGTCTCACCCTGTTTCCTCAAGCCTTTGCCAGTTACTGTTTCTCTCCCTGACTCTACCAGTTTTTTTTCCTGATCAAGTTACCTATAACAAGTTATAGAAAAATCAATGATTTAATTTAACCGGGGGTTGACGCAAATGTTTATCGTAAAAAAATCTGACAGGAGTCGAAGTTTTATACTCAAACCAATAATAAAAAAAAGAAGCTTTTCAGCAACAGTTTTGCCGTCAAATGGTTCTCTTTTTTTCTTTAAATGCATGTACTCGGGACTCCAATTCCAAATCGCCCTTTCTCTACACTCTTCTGCATTGGTGTCTCTCTCTCCTTCCCACGATGATCATAGCTATTCTGGCTAATATTACGACAACCATCATCGATATGGATTCTTTTACGGCGTAAGACCAGTAAACGACTTTCATCTCCTTAACGTACATATCGCTAATGATCAGAACTCAATTTTCCCCCTCTTTATACTTTCCATGAAAATGACTCTTTTATCCAGGTACTTAAAAACTGCAAAAAAAAGTTCAAAAGAGACGTTTCTTTGTAATTTTATTTCCCTCGCAAATTGATTATCATATACTGGTTGGCCATAAAAATCAAAGGGAGCACCAAAAACGTGCTCTTCCGTGGGAAATTCTCATATTAATTGGGAGAAATGCTGGAGTCCCTGAATAATTAGTGGGAATGAGATGAAATGCCTCGTCGCATCCATAAAAATGTAGCAAAAACAAAATGCATCACACATTCCTCCCGCGTTTCATCCTCCATTTCTATAGGTACTTCCAAACATAATTTATATCGCCAAAGTTCTGGCCAAAGACTTGCTTTGCTTCCAATAAAATATTTAAGGGAATTTGAGTGATGAATTTCAATTACGGCATTTCTTCCCCCATTTTTTTCACTCCCTTTCCCTATGATTATAAATATTTTATTTTTTTCATGTTACGCTTCATCCATCGGAGGGAGAGGAATTTGTTTGGCTGGAGTTCATTTGACTGTACACAAACACATTGCGTCTGGAGTTGTATAATGTTAAAAGTTGAGTATCTTTCATCCGCAAACCACTCAACTCGCTTCATTGGGGTGCAAACACAAGCGCGGACCTACACACGATCTCTTCGGAGGCAATGGGAAGTGCATAGACGATGAAGAGTGCACGATCTGGGGAAGAATTCAGCCGCTTCAACCCTTTCGTTACACATGTATGCATCTAGAGCTCTTATTTTTTTTAGTGGAGTCAGAAAGAACTCTCTCAGGGTCAAGCTTTTTGCTCTAGTCTCTCTCTCTCCCTCTCTTTCTGGTTATCCCACAACGATGGCAAAGGAACTGGGATGGACAGTGCATTCTTTAACGAGAGTGGGATTCCATCATTTTAATTTCCCTTTCCCTGATCCATATGAAAGAGGACGAAATTAAAATACTCTCCATTCATTCATCCATCCATTCATCTGAGAGCGAATGCCGTGTTTTTTTGGGGTGGGGAGGAGATGGGAATGTAACACAAACACAAAATGCGGAGAGATCCAGCACCATTCCAGTCGTCTGACACATTCTCCCCATTTGCCCAATGAGAAGGGGGAGCACTTCGCTAATTAAACAAAGGCTAAAGGCTCCAAAGCTTCCATCCTTTCCCCCCTCTCAGTTCCCTCTAACATTCTTTTGGATTATTATTATTATTTTAAAAAAATAAATGAAAGGACATATCTCCGTAACAAAGGCTTGATACGTTCAGACATATGCAAATACGCTCCTTTATGCAGCTTTGCGTTGCTACTCGCTCTTTTTTTTGATACAATGGATGCACCCCATGTGAGCAGGGCCTGGTAGTCAGATGAAAGTTTCGTGGTAAAAATGAGAGAGAAGCCGACGACAAAGATCAACTCGTTTCCAAGTAAAACAATGGCTATAAAAACGTCAAAAAATTTGAGGTTGAGAGCGAATAAGAGAGAGAGAGAGAGAAAGAGAGAGAGTGGGAAAAGTACAAGGTAGAAGATTGTCTATGCTATTTGCTCATTTACTTTCTGTTGCTCCTCGAGTACATGCTTCCTTGTGTCAAGAGAGGCCACAATCCAAAGCCAATTAAATGCTACATCATTAAAAATAATGCAAAAAGTAAATCAACTAAAGAAGGCACTCTTACACTCATGACATGCTTTTAACCATGCCCGCCTCCTTCCAATCTGTACAGAAACAAGAGAAGGAAAGCGAGAGAGAGAGAGAGAGAGAGAGAGAGTGAATGAGTGAGTGAGAGTTCTTAAAAAAATTCTACACTGCATCAACTTAAAAATAAGGCCTGAAGCAGCTCAAGGATATCGGAAAAATGCCGCGGATCACATACGTCGTGTTCGTCTTGTGCGATGAAAAATTATTAAGGAGCCGAATTGAAGGAGAAAAAGGAACTAATATAAAAGAGGAGAGAGAGGCAGTCCACCAAAAGGGGAAATCTTTAGGATTTTCTGTGGAAGAATAATATCTTTTTGTATAAGAATCTCTCTCTCTCTCTTTCTCTCTCTCTCATTCTCGATCTATCTCTCGACAGCTGAGGCAATCGAGGAGGGAAGCAACAAGGGTGTTTCCTCAAAGAATAAGGATCGAACGCTAATGAAAATTTAAAGCTGACTCCATGCCAAAGCCTCCCAAGAGTTTCTCTTTCTTCCTCTTCTTTCCTCGCCTCCTCCTTGAAGATCTCCAAAGTCATTAGGAGTTTCAAAATGGAATTTTCACGACTATCAAAGCCATCAGTTGCAAAAAACCAAAGGGATGGAGGAGGGCATTATGTATGTATGAAGTTTGATTAAGCTCCCCTTCTATCATATCTCTTTCCGTCCGCAAAAACTTTGTGGGCTCGGACTCTTCCTCATGGACACCTAAGCCATTCTCGTGCCCGTTCATTCCCTCAGAGCGAGTTCGCCCCACACTCCCCAAGGATCACTTCCAATGGAATCTGTACTTTCTTTCCACCACCTACAAAATCCTCCTCGTTCCTCGTCACAGGCAAAAACTAAAGAGTTCACATAGTAATTCTTTTGGGAGTCGAAAAAAATCGCATAGATCATATTACGGACAATTTGCTAGAAGGATTTTTTTCGCGGGAAGTGATTGCAAAGACACGTTTTCCGTTTTTTCTTTATTAGCAAAACTTTAAATTATCGAAGGAACTTCGCAAAAAAAGGCCAGTCTCATTCTGATCAAAATCTTCGTACGGCAAGGTTCTGATGAGTATCTATTCCATCATTAATTGACTCGTGCAAAAAGTATGGCCATAAAAGCCTCTGCCGTGTCGGTATTGTATGATTCCGTAGAAGGGATCTATCCTTCTCCCAAACTATTATTTCTTTGCCAAGGTTCCCAGAAATTCTTGTCTCTAGTAACCCAGAAGCCCTGTGAGTCGGAGCAGTCAGGAAAGAACGTCCATAAAAATCACAGCTCATGACCACCACCAAAGTCCCATGTTCTGTGAAAGACATTCCTTTGAAATCGAAACCACCCGAATGTCTCGACGCCTCCAGAAGTTATTATTACGGACGGAGAATTTCTCCTGGAGTCTTCTGGATTTTTTTTTACCCTCTCCAAAGAAAAAGACTTGACAAAAAGCCAAACATTGTGTTCATATTAGAAAATATGGACAGAAGAGGAGGAAAAGAAGTAAAACCACAGATGCAAACAAAAAAAATGGTCTGGTGTCGAAATAAGAAAGGGCCATTTGGTGCCGTTCAGAAGGAGAGAGTGGACGGGGAGGGAGAAATGGAGAGAAACAGAGAGAGATAGAGGGAAAGAGAGACAAGAGGATTCGATTCGGGAATTGAGGAACGGAGAAAAAAATGTCAACTCTTTCCTTGTTCCAGTTCCAAAATGTTTTAATACTGTCCAAGTCCTCCAAAAAGTACATGGAGAGCTATAAGGACTTGTAATAGACCAGGAACTGCAAACAGGGGCATGATTATTGGAGCTTCTCCCTTTTTCTTTCCTCTCATCCACTTCTTCCTCCTCCAACTTTTCCTCCTTCTACACGCTCTCTCTCTCTCTCTCTCTCTCTTTCGTTTGAAGCAATCCCCCACTCTGTTGGAGGTTCCGTCCAAGCCATCCTATTGTACACGTCCCCCTTTATTTACAATGGTCCAAGGGGGTGGAAAGAGTAACTTTTGTCGTTGCATTAGCTGTAATAGTCTTTTGCTCCTTGTACAGAGAGCAAATGCCAGTGCGAGTCCTCTCAAGCTTCTTTTTTTTTGACATCGAAAACTCCTTTAATTTTCATTACAAGTTCAATTTGACTTGACTACGCCAAGGGATGAAAGATAGAGAAAGACGTGAAGGGAAAATATCCCTTTCAAAGGGTATATAGTACAAGGAGTGAAATGGATGTGTATCTGGAGGTGGAGGAGGATTCTTGGGAAGAGGAGGAAAAGGAGACCTGGCCGTCTCTGGCTCACTCCCGCCCTGTGTAAGGAAAAGAAGAGCTAACTTTTAACTTTGTTCTTTTCTCTCCGGAGGACCCACATAGACCACAAAGAAGTCGGAGCAATCGAGATATTTCCGACCCAGACGAAACATGAAGGAGAGCCTCCGAGAATGGGTGAGGGGAGGATGGGGGAAAGAGATTTATACACAGCAGTGCTTCGGAGGGAGAAAGGTAGAGCCGGAAAAGGAAAAGAGATACAGGGAGAGAGTCCAAAAGAGAAAACGGAGGAAATGCCAAGAAAAAGCGAGAGAGAGAGAGAGAGAGAAAGGGAGAGAGAGAAAGGAGAAAAGGGTTTTAGAGAGAATAAAGACAAGAAAGACTTCGTGGTTATCCAACTTTTGTTCTTTCCCTGCCCTTCCCGTTTCCTTTCCATATACATTTTTCTTACGTCCCAGCCCTCTCTCCGTCCTCATAATTCCTCCGAAAAAAAGGAGCCGAATTTCCCCAAGACTCTCAGATGGGATTTTAATCCCTCTCACATCCTCAAAATATTCCTCAAAAACTATAGTTCCAAAAAATTATTATCAATCTACCCGAACACGTTACGACTTTTTGCGATATTAAACTTTTTTTTATTATATGTCTAGCTACCATACAGAAGCTATTTCATTCTCATGTCCCACATTTTTCAGCATCACCTTTTATGAATAATTGTTATGGAATTTCATTTTCTCCTGTTTTTTTTTAAGATTGGCAATGCTCTGGAGAGCAATTTCATGTTTCATGGCTCGTATTAGACACTCAGGAAGGACATGTGACTACTGTCCATGGCTCGGATCGATTCTCTTTGTAGCTTACACAAGCTGTAAGGCTGTAATGAAATACAATTAATACTTACGCTGTGTGTATTAGTCCTCTTATTGCATCTGTAGGGGAGCTAATGTTACAAAATGGAGGGGGAAAAAAACTTTTAATGACCTCATATAATTTGCCAGAGGAATGAAGCGGGCGAGGCCCGGAGTTGCGTCACAAACTGTTGCTCTCTCTCTCTCTCTCTCTCTCAGACGTTGAACAAACAAGTGACATAAAGCGACAGGTAATTTGAAATAATATACAAGCTTTTGGCTGGCGTTCATTTCCTTGCTCTTCTTCGGCATACATAAGTGTATACATACGGAGTAAGGCTCATCAATTGAATTCAGTGTGTGTACACAACATCAAGACTTTAATTTCATGCATCATGCTCCATATATCGGAGAGCAAAAAGCTTTTTAGCAGCCTCATTAAGTGTTTGTATCCAGTCATTTGCCTTTCTAATCGTTCCTCTCAAATGTGTCCCATCCCATAAACGTGTGTGTACTGCGTACCTTCTCCAAGGAATGTCAAACACGTCCTGAAGGTAAATCCGTTTCCCACCCAATGAAAAAATGCCATGTACATATGTGTACACTATCAACAAAACAGAAGACAATATACTCCTTCCTTTGACATATGCCAGCCCAGTAGATTAGTATGTAAGAGTAACAATAATAAAACTTCGTAAGTACGCTCTCCATGTCTTGGAGCGCTTCTTACGCAGCCAACTTGTAGTTCGTTTCTCCCCACTTCCTCTTTCACTGCCCTGAAAAAGGGGAGCAAGAGAGGAAATTATAGATTTTTTTATATTCTTACAAGAAATAAAAAAAATGCAAAAAAAAGGACCTCAAGAAGAATTGATTTTTTTTTTTGGGTACTAAAATAATACTTGTAATATCCTTCACTTATAAATAATTGAGTTTGTGTGGAAAGGAAGAGGGAGAAAGAAAATTGAAAATCCACATAATTATTATTCGTGGAGTTGGTCTTCACCTCCTCCGCCTCGCACTTCTTCCAGATTTTTTTCCCCTCCTGGTAGCAATATCAAAGACAGGATATTAAATAAAGGCGGGGATCCCATATGTTTACCATGTTGTAAGACAAGGTTCCTTCTCCCTCAACTCTTTCCCCCTCTTCTCATTTAATATGGACCAAAATGTACATTATACCCCTCCATGCCGCCTCACCATGAAGAAATAACATCCGGAGTCACCAGCTCAACAGCTGCACAATCTACATATGTAGAACATGAGTCTCTTGCTTGCTCTAACTAGTGTTCCCTCTCACAACATGGACAACAATCATCAGCAAGGTCCCACTCACTCACTCTTGTCTCTCTCTCTCTCTCTCTCTTTCGTTCTTGCTAAGAAAAATAAATATTATTTATTTGGAAATCCATCCAAAACCCTTCCCAAATAATTATTATTGTCAGTTTTCTTCTTCTCCTTCCCATCCACCGTAATTACTCCTACAGCGAGTCGTTCTCAGTACAAGAGCAAGGCAAACTGACTCGTCAAAAGGGGGAAATATTACATTGAGAAAAAACACTCAAAATGTTTTTTCCCCCTCTCTCAGTATGATTTAAAGGCCAATCTTTTAGTGAAAACGAGTTGGAATCATTTGAGAGAAATTAATAATCTTGCTCCTACAGGGAGAGAGTGAGAGAGAGAGAGAAAAAAAAGTGAGGAACTCACGAGGTGGTAGCCATTTAGAATGACTTTTGAGAAGAAGAGCATTTACAGTGTCATATAGAAAGTTCATGGAGTAACCCAGTGCTGCTGGCAGGCATAAATCATTGACAGAATCATCCACGAAACACCACTGACACTCGCCATGTATAAATACGTCGTCAAGCTCTTTCCTTGAGATACCCCTTTCTCTCTCCACATTTCCCTTTGGGTCTCTCTGTCTCCGTGTTTTTTCAGGCCGTGCATAAGGACACTTAAATGTTTGGAGCGGGAGGGACGATAAAATTTATTTTTGAAATGTGTGCACACTCACACCCTCATGTCAACGGAGGGAATTGTGTAAGAATAAGAGTCAGAGAGTTCAAAAAAATGTATATTCTTATTTTTTTAAAAAAAGGAGAGAGGGTAAGGAGTAAGAAAAGGGAGAATATATATTATAAAAAAATCCGGCTTTTGTCATTTTCCTGATTTGCATACATTACGAAGTGTGCTCATGTCATAAAAATGCCTCCGTGTATGATTCTCATTACTGAAGTAAATACACACTTTGGTGGGAGTCAAAAGCCCTTCCTAGACATAAGCTCCAAGTTTATTCACAGGAGACTTTTGAGGAATGCTCATCATCCTCCAAACGAGACCAGACAAAGTTGGCAAGGGTATAGAAAAGTTGAATTTTTTCGGACGGCCGATAGAAGGATGAGAAGACGGAAGAAGAAGAAGAAATAAAAGAGAAAGAGTACACAATCATATGGGAACGACTAGAAGATGTATTTTTGTAAAAAAAAAGTTGAAAGAAATCTTGGTTTCCTATTGCAATGATAATGATAAGCAGTAAAGCAACTTTTTGCTTCAGTGGTTGTTGTCGCAAAGCCATATCAAATGGTCGGGTCGCGAGGGTGATTATGTTTAAAAAAAATATCATTATTATTATTTGAACTCCAACGGGAAAAGGGGAAACAAAATTAAATCCTTGTTTGCTATGCTATACATAAGGAAAGTATGTGTCCCTATACTTTGTCTGTGGAAGTTTCTTTTTTTTCTTGTGTGTTCTAAACGAAAGAAAAAGACTTTTTGGTGGGTTGAGAGAGAGACAGAGAGAGAGAGCGAGAGACATTATGCATGATGATGGGAGGATGAAATGGATGGCCATAAATTGTGTGAGTTCCCTGCAATCAAACTTTTTTTTTCTGGGTGTCAGGCGTAAAATGTTATTACGTGATATATTATTACTTTCATCGGGAAATGTCTAAATTATTTGTACATGGCACCAAATCCATGTTTTAATAGACCTCCGCGTGTCACACTACAAACTGTTCCATTCCTCAACCCTTTCCCCCTTCTCAACTACAACTGCTCGAGTTACTTTTTTCTGAACAAAGTCGAAGATTTCTTTTTTATGTCTTCGGCATAAGCTATCATGTACTTCCATACGCACGTCCTCTTACAAGGAAGCTCCGGAGGAAGAGGGAAAGACGGCTGTGAGAAGGAGAAAAGTTAAAACACAGGCAAACACACATTCACACGTAGATATTTTCATAAGTCCTCGAAATACTTCAAGTACCAGGACTTTCCAAGACTTTCCAAGACATTCCCTCCCTCACCCTCTCTTTCTCTCTAGTTTCACGAGGGCCACAAAAGAAATCCAATCCTTACGACATGGAAAAAAAAATCAGACAAACACCAAGTCACATAAAAGTGGCGTACATTTCATTCAGCCTGTAAAAAGGAGATGAGGAGGGAGACGGAGAGGAAAGGCGACATGGATAAAAAAAAAGTCAGAGAAAATCTCTGAACTCCGACTTTGAGGCATAAAACCACAAATTGTCGATAGACAAAAGTTTCTTCTCTCTCTCTGTTTCTGTCTCCTTTCCCTTGTTGGCAAAGGGATTGAAAAAAAAAGCTGGGAGAATTACACCACTACCGACGGCTCTGTGAGTTTTAGCCCCAACCCACGAAAACAAACAGTAATTTAAAGTCATAAAACGACCCTTCATAAAGTTACTCATGAATTGAAACACACACAGACAGAGGCATGCACACATACAGAGGCCTTTAACAACACCAAAAAGACCCAACACAGCTCCGAGGATTCTTGTTGAAACGGAGAGATACAGCACAATGATAATCTCTCTGCTCTGAGCAGATGGAACTCGTAAATGAAAACTTAAATGCTGTCGACATAACCGTCCCATTCCTTTGCCTCCTCTCTCTCTGTCTCTCTCTCCCTCTCTCTCTCTCTCTGTCTCGCAATCTCCACCTCCTCATCCTCCTCTCCCTCCGCTGGGAGATCCTCCTAATCGAATCAACTTCGCGATAAATATCTAGAATCATAATTGACTACCCCCAGATAGCATTATGAGTCCTCCGAGAGAATTCCCTCCCCATTCATTTTTACAATAAAATAATAAAAAGTGATGGGAATCTGACTACTTGCTGGAGGTATAATAGGGAAACGGGAGGGAGGAAAAATCCCATCCTCCGTTCTCAGCATGGGCAAGTAGGAGCACACGTGCTCGGCTCAAAATTGGACCATCCTCCGAAAGAAGGACGGGAGGGGGAAAGCGTGGGGGCCAGGAAATGAATTTAATAAAGGGATATGGAGGAGGAAGATGTTCTTAAATTTTAAGAGAAAGTTGGTTTAAACAGGTAGGGGGAGAAATGAACAAAGTTTTTTTTTTCCTTTCACGACGAAACCCCACAAGATATATGCTGGAGCCTGCGGAGCGAGAGAAAGCGTACAGGATTCAAAAATAGGTTTGACCTCATAAACGTGCAAATTTCCCCAGGATTATGTCATAAAGTTGAGTGTAATGGATAAAATTTTTACTTGTCCTCCTTCTCTATCTTTTACTCCACCTCTCTCTTTCTCCGTGTTTTGATCTCTCTCGCTCTGTCTCGCGAAAATCTGACGATAGCTGGAAGGGGAAAAAGAGTGCTAGTACAACTACTTTTGCATTATAAGGAGTCTCACATCCGTCACTTAGAGAGTATGTGCGTCTGTTTTAGTTTTTTTTTTGAAACGAAAGTAATATTACATTCCTTTCCTTGAATGAAGTGAAAGTCTCAAGGCTCCCGTGGATCCACGTGTGCTGGACCCGGAGCGGGGCCTGCCACAAAAGAGAAAAAAGGATTGCACAAGAGAAATGACTTCATATTAAAAGAGACTCCGAGGTGAGTTCACGGAGTTATTTGTTTACGACGGAGGGAAATAGACAAAAACAAGGAGGAGGAAGAGAGAGAGAGAGAGAGAAGGAGGAAGACGGAGAGAGGAGACCGCGAGAGAGGGAGAATATGAAGCCGCTCCACATTATTCCATATCACCAACAACAAGACGTTCAACAAGACACAACACAAAGAAGTTTATATGCAGAAAATAGGTTCTCATGCTCCATGTACCAAAGTGGAAGGGAAGGCGGCGGAGGATGAGGAGGAGGAGGAGATGGAGGAGGAAAATGCGGGAGAGAGAGAGAGGGAGTCCGCCATTTATTATGCATGTATGAAAGGAAAGACATAGAAAAGAAAAGAATCCAGTTGGTTTTGTACCATCACCCGGGACAAGAACTTCCTCTGGGAGCATTTATTGTTATTGTTATTGTTTTAGCCCGAGCTTTGCCCAAGTACTCCTTCCCAACTTCACCTCAGCTCGTTTGCACGCCTATAAAGAGTCAAGAAAAACTTTTTCGGCATTACCCGTGTTCGCCCTCGTAGGAAGGCCAACTCCCATACAAGGAACCTCCCTCACCCTGTACTATGCTGAGTGATTTGGAACTTTTTATCCACTCCTCCTCCTCTTGTCTTTTTTGGGGACTGGAGATGGTATCAGAGCGGAAGTGGATGACGAATTTCAAATTTTTGATATAACCCAATACATAGGAGGACATATGTACAGAATTTTTCTGATTCCAAAATGACCATATCCAGCACTGGAGCTTTGTCGGTTCCACTCAGAATGACTCATCTGGAGGAGAAGTACCTACTCAAGAGCCATTTCCCTTCCCTGCCATTTGCCGTCCATTCATTTGACAGATTTAGCAGTTGCACACAAAGAGCTTGAAAGGGATGGAATAAAGGATGTACATAATATATATTTATGTATATATACAGGCTCCATCGTACGCTTCAACTCCTCTCACTTTCTTCCTCTGTCGAAAGCATTTTTTTTTGTCTGCCTTTTAATCCGCGTGACCACTGACCAAGCTCCATCTCCATCGTCATTGAAGCATGCACTTGTTAAAGTGCCATTGTCTTTCTTTATACAGAAATTTTTTTTTTCGGAAATACAGGAAGGCAGGCGTGTAAATGCTGAGATTTTTGAGACTTTGCAAAAAACAGGGAAGCCAGTGGATGCGTCAGTGCTCCTCTCCCGCCTGTCCCCGTCGTGGTAGTTTCGTTTTAACGCCTTGTCAGAGACCCACACACTCGATCCACATCAGTGGCTGGTTCGTTGAATATTAGCACTTTACCCCAAGATGTGGTCAAGACATCTTCCCTTTTCACTTCCAGATCACATCCCCACATATGTGTACATATTCAAGTTGAAGGGCAGGAGGAATCCTAAATAAATGAATGCCAAGGGAGGAGGAAATGCATACAGTAATCGAATGACATGGTGCTCCAGTGCGTTTCAAGACGAGAGGGACGTGTTACATACATGTACATACATATACAATATACATATATTTATATATATATATAATATGTATATATGTTACACACACAAGAGAGCTAGGACAGTCTCTTGTTCTTGAGAAGGGCGCTCCTTCCAACAATCTCCACGTTAGACTGGACGTGACCCATGAAGTTTATCATGTAAGCATGTTGTCAACTTCCTCCTATGTTATCAGAGCCGTCTGGGAAGCGTCATGGTGGGGTATAGTCGTAGTCATACAATGATGATGATAATAATAATTATAACAGCAATAATAAATGACTGAACCCAATGATTGGTTGGAAAAGTCAAAATGAAAATAAATTACTCACAGTTGAGCTAAACGCTCTCTGGCGCTTGTTATCACGCATAATTACATTCACGAGTTACTCACCGGATTTCAATAAAATTAACTGCTGATAAAAGTAATTAATGCTCTCGTTGAAATGAATAGGTCCATTCATCATCCCAATCAATACAAGTATAAAAAAAATCTGAGAGACACTCAACTCCTTGTAAAACTCTCCACCAAATAAATTCCCCTTGTAATGTCCTCACTCCTGTCATTCCCCCACAACATTTGAAGCTCACACACTGTAAATTAACAGGCGGGAGAAGGTGTGTTTGGGGTGAAAAATCTTGACAGGGCAAAATCGGGGAAAGAAGTACACTTCATGTGGCTGTAGTTATAGAGAGACAGCAGAGAAAGGAGCACCTGTCCCGGGTGAAAGAGTGTGAAAGTGGGTAGGCCATGGAAAGAAAATATGGAACAAAAGGGGAGTCCTTTGACAAGTGAACCGTCCCATTTCATTATTGGCCTCAGAATTAATTCCTCACACTTTGGCCTAATCAAGCACGCGCTGTCAGAAAAGGAGAAAGTGTCGTGCGAGACGGCCTCTCTTTCTCTCCTCTACTCCTCTTTCACTTTCAATGCGCTCCAAATGACAATTTACTCATGATAACATCGATGGCAAGCCTTTCAAGTACGACACGGAAAAATGTGTACTTCAGGACACGCACACGCCATTATCACCATCATTCCAACTTACATACTGTTATTATGAATTTTTAGCCACTAAAAACAACAAAAAAAACGAAACGTTGTGGAAGTACTCCCATTGTTTACTTTTTGTTCCTTTGGTTGAGCGTAGACATAGTGTGTAAAAACTTTGGAAGGAAATAACCCCTCTTTTGTTCTCAAACATGTCGGATTGCGTAAAAATGTGAGGAGAATAAACAAAAGCACTGCCATCCAGTGAGCCGTCACCTGCTAAAACAGGAGTTAATTAAGTGGAACCCATGTGCTCCGCAATGAATTGGCTGACGAGTGAAAGGAAATGCGAGGAAGACGAAAAAATGGAATGAAATAATAATAACAAGAAGAGATTGATAGAGGGGCAGAGACAGGCAAAAAAATATAAAAAAATAGGAGAGGGAAAGGAGGGAAAGATAGAATAAAAGAGAGACAGTGAGAGAGGGCAAGAAAGGATGAAGGGCAGGGAAGAGAGAGAGAGAGAGAGAGAGAGAGAGAGAGAGAGTCTCTGGTCTCTGGGATATAAATAAGTAAGTACATATGAAAATATAACGCTTGTCATCTGCTTCTGAAGACAGCCGTCAAGATAAGACCAAAGTTATGCAGTTGCGGTGATGTTTGTGTGAAGGAATCTACATAGCTTTCAAATAATCTAGAAAATCTTCATATCTTTCGTGCAGACAATTTAACCCTCCACATATAATAAAGAGGAGATGGTGGATGCGTGGATTTTGTGAGCATCCCAACGTATGTACACAACGTGCGTTCTGTGTGCCCAAGTAAACCTGTGGAACGAGGCCAAAGTCCTGTCCCTGTCTGTCTTCAAAGGGAACAACATCTAACTTTGTTTTTCACTTCCCTAATTCAACATTGTCTGTCATCTCTCCGCACCACCTATAGTCCCAAGAAAAAAAAAGAGCTTCACGAAGCAGCAATTGCTCTCTTCCCCATCATAAATCTTTTTTCGAGGGACCCTCCATTTCGCACTCTCCAAAGTAATCCTTCCTTTTTTCGCGCGTAGGCAAAAACAAAACAAAGCCAAGGGGAAAAAAATGTACCCATACAAATAATAAAACACCTCATTCTTCGCACACGCTACCCCTTCAGATACATGCATATTTCCTTTCACAAGCATTCCCCATGAGGAACAAAAACACGGGGAGAAGGGTGGAAGATTAACAAAACAAAAGGAAGAAAAGACGAGGTGTTCCAAATCCCCTTTTCCAGTTGTCTTTCCCCTCTCCGAGAGACAATAGAACAGAGCTTTCTTTGAGAAGGTAAAAGAGGAGAAGGTCGCAACTTCTGGAGTTCAATTTCCTCCTATTCATAAAGGAAATATCACGTCCCATTGCATATGATGCAGTTTTTTTTGCTACTTGAACATAAAAATTCCCGAGATTTCTCCCGTGTCAATGGTCCTGCGTAATTCACGAATTGGGGAAGAGACATAACACATGGAAAAATGGGGGGGGGGAGAGGGTAAAGCACGCATACGTACGCGATTTCCTTTGAAATCACAGAGGAACAGACGGGGGGATACACAGACGAGGAATTGGGGGAAAGAGAGGCGGAAAAGGGGGAAAACTCGTCATCTATACAATTTTACGACATCAATATTAAAGCCGAGTATTTCGTTTTGTTGGCAACTCCCGAATAAAAAAAAGTCATATCTGCCAGAGAGAGAGAGCAAGAAGTGAGCACATAAGAAGGAAAAAGATTTTTTTTCCTGGGGATTCCCCCGCCCCTTGAAAAGACACACAAGTCGAAAAAAAAGGGGGAAGGTAAACGGGGGGGGGGGAAGAAATGATGGAAATTTCTCCAGAAAATTGACTTACATTTCTGTTGTACTCCTACCACAGTCTACTACTACTGCATACATAAAAGCGTAATACAATACTGCACTGGAAAAACAGACAGTTCGTTTGTATGGCTGGAGAAGGAGAGGAAAAAACCCTTTTTCTTCCCTTTCCTTTGCACACTCATCGTATCCTTCCACTTTTTCCTTTTTCCTCCCATTCCCCTGTTTGAGCACACCATTTGAAAAACGGGGGGGGGGGAATGTGCTCAAACGAAGGCTGGAGGAAACAAGGGATAAAAGGGAGGGTCATTTCATATGCATTCGACTCATGAATCTACGATGAGACTGTGTACCTTTATTATAACGATATTTCCCCCCCTCAAATCTCTGAACACAAAGAACGTACATATTGGGACAAATCAGTTGGAGCCATCGGACTGGACCAGAAATAAGAAATAAAAGAGAGGGAGAGAGAGAGAGGCAGCGAGAGGGAAATAGACAGCGAGAGAGAGAGCGAGAGAGAGAGAGAAAGAGAGAGAAAGAGAGGGAGTTAGAGAGAAAGAGAGAGAGCAAGAGAGAGAAAGAGAGAAAGAGAGAAAGAGAGAAAGAGAGAGAAAGAGAGGGA
>JAQGBT010000079.1:0-91578 GCA_034698585.1 Disparrhopalites patrizii
ATAGAAAACAACAATATATTGATGAAAAATGTCAATAATTATTGATGCAAATATTGATCAAAAAAACGTCAATATTGATATCAATATTGATATTGATTATTGATTGAACATCCCTAATATATACACGTACAACATACTTGGTGGTAACTGTGTGGTTGTTTTTCGCTTTTTTACCACCGTCCCGCTTTGGACCTCTCCTACTAGCTTCCGTCACAAAAGCAAATAAAAAGGGACCCTAAATGAAACCTTTAAAATTGACCTGCGGCAGTCCCTTGACAATGTGTGCAAAAGGGAGTCTTTACCGGATGCCTTTTAATTCTTCAGTGTTGCGAATAAATTTATAAGGGTAAATGGTCGGCAACCATATTATGAGCACAGAATGTGTGCCTGCGCCTACAACACTTTATTTACCTATGACCTAGCTCTTTCCAACAAGTATTATTATTGGACATATAATGGTGCGGAAAAAATAACTAATAAATTTGTACTTTATTAGTTAAGTACAAATTTGCTCTGCTCAGAATTTGGACAGCCGAATTTCAAATATAATAGTGCTTGAATTTAGTCACTGAACTATAGGTCATGGTATAGGCTACTAAAAATGTTCCACATATCAATATTGGTGTAATATAGGTACTGCTTGGAATCGATACATACATGTGCATTCACCCTTCTCTCTCCCAGGTGATAAGCTAATCCAATTTATATTGTGTTTATGCTACAGTACGCACTTATCACATCATTCATCATAATCAAGAGACGTGATTGATTCCTTTCTTTTTTTCTCATGGCCTTTCTCAACTTTTAAACAATTTTGCCTTGAAGATGATAATGTATTTTAAGACTCGTTCTAGAACATGTTTTTTTAACGTAATCTCGCACATAAGTACTTTCCACAATCTTTTAAGTGTATGAGCTTTGTCTTGATTTGAAATCAGAGCTTGTTCTACCTGACAAAACCATTTCGACACAAAAAAGGATAATGTAAATGGTATGGAAAGACTTTTCGGATCTTTTATTTTTCTCTCTCTTTTGGTTTAGCAGTACACACAAGCTTAATACATGGAAGGTTAAACAACCTTATGTAAGAGAATTTATTCATTCACACACACACACACTTGTGGGGGTCCAAAAGGGTTTGTCTGGCAACCGCCTGTTACCGTAGTACAATCATTCTCTGACGACAAAGAATGACGCCCGGCAGCTGTAACTCTTTTTTTTTTTTTACAACGTTAGTTTTTATAATTTATTGTTCAGATTCCCACCGTGTATATGTACATACATACGGGTAAACACATGTATATGTAAACTTTTTGGGGGAAACACTGACGAGCACAAGATACATAAACATAGCTACGACGGAGTGAGGGAAAAAGACAACTTCTTGCTAATAAACGAGTACGAGTGTATTGTGTGTGTGTGTGTGTGTGTAAAACGTAACGGTTGTTCATTTTATCTCACGAGTAATACTACCACACATCCACAATGTTTTCTGTCATATACCTACTTGTTTTGCGTCCTTGTAAACACACCTTCAGGTTGTATGTATTATTGAGCTGTTGCTAACAAAAGGGTGAAGGTGGAGAGGGGGCGAAATAAAAAGAGGGTGACTTCTCTTTCTCAAATCTTGTATTCCACGAAACCTTTTAATTTCCCTATTATTTTCTACACAAGGAAGGATACCCTTACCCCTTTGCTACCGTCTTCTTTGTTTTTTTGGAACTTAGAACTTATTATTCGTCATGAAGTAAACTCGTCATTATTCAATAATTTCAAAAAGAACAATAAAGGAAGACTTCGTTGAAATCATCTTGAAATGAGACTTTACAATAGTGTTGTTTCGCATACAGGAAGTTGAGGCGAACGAATGCGTGCAATTTCTTTTTATATCTTGGAAAGTGGAAGGTGGGAGGACCATGAAGGGGAAACCACATTCACCATCACATGCTACAGTGTGCGAACGTTTACTTTTATTGTTACAAGTTTTTAGGAGCGAAGCTCTAACTGACATTATTGGAATGGATAACTTCAAGATGTTCCTCTGGTAACAAATGGTAAACCGCAAAGTCTTTTCACCTATTCAGCCTAAAAATACGGATCTGGTACGTTTTGTGGCCTTTTCCTCATTTAGCTGGGCGTTCACTTTTACTTTGGCAGTTGCTGGAAAAACCATGTGTGTTATCTGTTCACGTGTAGCGCTTAGTACATCACAACAAAGAGACGATGACCAGATAGAGAAACTCAAAGGCAAAGATTGAGACCTGTGTCAGCCAAAGCGCAGGAAATAAGAGATGAGAAAGCTTTGAAGTTACTGAGTCTGTCATACAGTTCCGTCCCTTCGAGTTCGAACTGGTTATCTCGATTATTTTATTACATTTACATCTTCAATGAATTCACGACAACCGTTTGTAATTGGTGTGGGATCTCTCCTCCGTTATTTATTTCTCTGTAGGTATACATTAGCATGGTTGCTTCTTTTTCCCATATCGTCGTAAGCATCACCAACGATTCTTCTGATTGTGAGAATAAAAAAAAACGTTTTTCGCCTAAAAACGAATGCATCAAACAGGAAATTGTAATATTTTTTCTGCTTCGTGAATAAATATGAAATACGATGACAGAAATAAAATGTGTGTAAATATTATCTAAGAAAAAGTTGTCAATGACCTATGATTATCTGGTTTTTTGGCGATTCTCCCACAAATGCTGTTTCGATGGAGGATAAAAGGTGTCAGTTGTGGAGTGCACAATCTAGTGTGTAAAGGTTTTTGTGTAGTGAATGGACACTTTTGCACACTTTCACGTTGCTGTTACAAAGGGACTCCGTATCTATCTCTGCTCTACCTTATTCCAAAGTAAATGCTGCGTAGGGTAAATTTAACCAGGACTAGTCGTGTGTGTGTGTGTAAATACAATTATGTTTTGCCAAGCTTACATATCTCATTTACTTACCAGCGGAAATGAGTTAGGTATGAATGAGTCATTGAAAGAGAGGGAACGTTTTATTACAGGTTATGCGTACACTTTTACTGGGCACTTGGTGGCATTTTTATTCTTCCCCGTTCAACATTTGAAGCCAATGTACGAAGGGATTTACACTAATATGCCAATAGCACAACACACAAGACAGTAAAATAACCATTATGCAATTACTCATTGTCTGCTGGTGCCAACAATATGAAGATGTTATATGTATATGCATATGTACATATATATTTATTTTTGCACACAATAATGAAATTAAAAACAATCGTGCTGTCATACAAAGGGCGGGTGTATCAAATTGCGGGCATGAATAATGGTGAAGGTCCCATGAAAATACATTTTAATTTCGCTTCGTAACGTCTTTCTGGGAATATTAAGAAGAATCACGTTGAAGATTCTTGGCCAGTGAATCATTTTATGGCCATTCCTTTTTGGAGAATACCCACAAAAACCTCTAACAATCATTTGTCTCAAGGTCAGCCGTGTTTACGTGGCATTGTTAGCATATGTACGACACATGTACTTATTAATTGTTGCTGAAGGGGATATGTGTAAGAATTTTTTTTTTTTTGCTCCTTTGTGCAGAAGAGTGAACATTGCTGAAGAGAGGATTGTGAATCTGCTAAGAGTCTATGGAATTATTAAGAAAAAAAAAGTCATAAAAAAAACTACATAGTTTCAAGCATTCCTCGGATTGGCATTTGATTCCAGCTGGATGATGGTAGTAATAATAATAATTGTGGTGATTCAGCGTAGAGTCCGATGGTATGCATTGGTTTACTCCTTTAAATTGTATAAGGGTAAGTGTGTGTAGTACGTATAAAAAATAATAATAATAATGAAATAGTGCGTATACTTACACATTTGAATGTGCGTGCGTTTGAGAGAGGGAAAGAAAGGGTTGAGAGAGGCATATGAAGGGGAAGGAATCAGATAATGAGTGAGCGATGATGATGAGAGAGAAATTGTACAATGTTATCCCGTGTGTGAAGGGATGAGAGAGAGATTGAAAGAAAAACTTTTGTGGGTGAGGAGGAAGACAGAGGGTGAGTGAGAGAGAGAGGGAGAGACAGACAGAGAGAGAGAGAGAGAGGGAGGGAGGTTTCTAGCAGGTTGGTGAGTAGAGATTTTGAGCTCTTTCGCTTGGTCGTTCCTTCCATTCTTGACTTGGGAGTCAAGGTGAGTGGAAGTGTGTGAGCTGTTCCCGTCTCTTGCTCATTGTGGTATGCCAGGAGGTTTTTACTCTTCCAAAGTTACAATACACACACACACACACACACGTTTTTAAAAGTTAATCTCTCGTAGACATCGGAGAAGAAATTGGAGCAGGTATTACACATGTGATTGTATGTGTGTGTGTGTTGGCCGGACGTATTGGTGTTCTTGTTGTGGCTCTTTGTGTGTGAATCTAATATAATACTTGACAATGACCAGGTTTACTTTTTTTTAAAGACCGTTCCCACTGAATCCCACAACGTTTGGTGCTTTTTCCTCTCCTTGTATATGTGTGTGTGTGCTCAATCACAAAAAAAAAAGGGTAATGGGAAAAAAGTGGTTTTTTTCTTCCTCTCCACATCATTTGTGGGTATGTACGTTTTTTTTAACATAAATGTCTTTGTGTGTAGTACTGACTTTATCGTTGGAGTACAAACTTCGTTTGATCTCTTTTTTTTTATTAGGATGATAATGGTTTTGCTGTGTGAGTGGTTTTATTTTATTGTCGAAAAATGGCTTTTTCATAACTCCCTGGTACATGAGAACACAGGGCGACCGGAGTGTAAATTGAGTTTTTTGACTATTTTTGACTACGATTTTTGACTACATTTTTTGTCTCGTCAAGAGTATCCCACAAGTGTGTAGTGAAAAAAAAAATTTTTTTTTTGAGGTGGATGCTGGACACGCGTGTGGGCAAAAAGATATTTTCCATTGAGATTTTGTAGTGCTTTTTTTTAATGTAATAATTGTAATTACTTGCGTTGCATCTTTTATTAAAT
Source organism: Disparrhopalites patrizii (assembly GCA_034698585.1). Taxonomy (NCBI): domain Eukaryota; kingdom Metazoa; phylum Arthropoda; class Collembola; order Symphypleona; family Sminthuridae; genus Disparrhopalites; species Disparrhopalites patrizii. The sequence goes on from JAQGBT010000079.1 coordinate 4,980, forward strand.
TTGAGTTTTTGTACACGTGAAATATTGTGGGATGACAGAAAAATGACTGCAGGGCGTTATTTTTCCCCGGGCTCATATTTTTTATCCTTTATTTTTTTGTGCCAGGGCCAGCCAGTAATGATTACATTCCAAGACTTTTTATTGTATAATGTCGTTTAAGAATAATTGTTGGCCAATTCACGCTGGAGCTTGAAAGCGAAACTGACCAACTGATTACTCCAATAATCAAAGCTGTCTAACTTTTGATATTAAAAAAAAATACTTTGGCCAGGTTTGCTTTTAAACTCGAGTTGGTCAAAAATGATTTGTACACGGCAATAAGTTTTCTGTTTGGAACAAAATTCCCCTTCTACCAGTTGGAACGGATTGATTTTCGTATATTTTGTACTCGCATATTTTTTTTTTATCTGTGAAAATGTAGAGTCAATCTAAAAAATATTGCTTTTGTTGCTATCATCTCCGAAACCCTTTTTACCTTCAAAAGAAAAGAAAACGATGGAATACTGGGTGATGGAGCGGAAGAGATGGCTTAAAACTTTTGATGGCTTAAAGATACTTCAAAGCCGATTTCCTGGTCATTAATTAGATTGTGTGTAAGAGGAGAGTGTGAAAGGAATCGGAGGCCACAAGAGTGTATACGTGTACGTATATGGCTTTAAAAAAATAAAATGCATTTGAAAAGTTGATTAATACAGAAAGCGAGAGAAAGAGAGAGAGAGAGAGAGTGGGGTGGACTGTTTTAGAAAAAAATATAGATGGAGGATTGAAAGGAACCATGTAATTTGCATGGACCGTCTACCTGATAGGATTTGGTGAAGCCCAAGAAGACAAAAAGGTTTCCGCATTCCAACGACACGAGAGCTTATATATATACGGAGGGTGTAGTGTGGTAGCAAGGACTGATAAGAGAAGCAGTAGCCCATATTTTTGTCGTTGCTTGTCCAACAAATCTCCCTGCTAGTAATTAGGTGGGGACAACCACGGCACAACAAATTGATATGGGTTCTTTGCTACGCTCGTGCTTTTTGCCGAGTCAATATTTGATAAGAGATTTATTATCACATCCCGCCTGCTACAGAATTTTTATTTGTTCACGTCTTCGTTTTCATTTTCGGCTGGCTTGGGCTCTGTGCTTGCTCTCGTTACATTTTTTATTTACTGTATTCCTTTCCAAAAATGTGTGGCCACTGACCGCTGTGGTAGGGAGTACATAGTGGGATAAAACGATGAAAGAAAAAATAATGCTTTTATTTCATACACACATTCTCCTCCAATTTCCTTCCAGTTAATTACTACTCGTGTTCCTCAATATCCTCAAGGTTTTGACGGAATCTTTTCACTTTTTTTCCCCTTCAAAAAACATAATATGAAAAATTGTTTGGGAAAACACTAGAATCATTTATCACAGTGATCTGGAATCGCCAGTCCAGTGAGTCCAGTCTTGTCAGAGCCATACTTCCATTCTATGGTTGTTTCCATACTCTGGTATAAGGCCCTGTACTGTTAAACTATGTATTTGTGGATGATGTTACGGAAAATGGAAGCCCGCCGAAATAAGTAATTAATTGCTTTCATTCGCGTGTATGCACAAGGGACATGGATTTAGAGCTCATGCAATTCCCGCACAAACCACCCTGGAAGTCCCCCTGGTGTCTTTCCACACTTGCCTTTCCTTATACTCACTGTGTGTCAAATCAGATGTGCTGGCGTTGAATCCTTAGGAACGGATGTGAAATTCCATCATTGGACGCCGAGACTCTTTCCGTTAAAAAAAATTTGTCTCTCGTTGTAACAATGAGGAATGTGGATATGAAAGGCGATCCCCAATTTCACCGTCAATGACATGGCACCGCTCGTAGGCAGGAGCACTTCTGTAGGACTCAACTGGAAATAAAGGGAGTTTGTCCAGGTGCAGAAAAGCCTCCCCACTTTGTTGGAGGCAGCCAGGAAAAAGGTTGTACAAAAATGTATAGAAATTTAGGGGGAGCTTGTACTACTCATGCCATTTCCACGATCCAGGGCGTTTATTCAAGCGGGAGTTGTAGTACAAGCACCAGTGATGTGCAGCTGGGGCTAAAATAAAGGCTCGCCACTACCGCATTTTATTGTTGCTGGTAAAAAAAAGACGAGGGAAAGATAATAAGATGTGTGTTCAGTGAGGGCTACGGCTGGATTCTGGTTGCTAGTATTCCGAACGAGGACATGTTCACGTGTATTAAGTTGAGTAAATATGTGCTTATGTATATAGAAATTCGGTGATTTTTCAGGGACATATTCTTCTCTTCAGTTGATCATATAAATAAAATAAAGTATGTAGTTGGTTTCCGATTATTGGATGGTATTAATTTCTTCAATTTACACACTTGGTTGGACAGCCACGAATGCGTGGATTGGGAATTCTATTTTTCATTGCGCTTAATCCTCAGTATTGAAGTGAACATTTTGCGTGCTAACAGTATTGCTGCAGATCCTCCACCCTCTGGTTGGGGGCAATGTGAGCGAGCAATTGGAATCACTGAAAAGCTTGCTGGAAATTGCATGTGTGTGAACAGAAAAGGAGCAATTATGTATATTCAAAAATTTGGAAGTCGAAACATTCTTTATTGTCGTGAGGAGAACTGTCAAACGAGATTTTTAACTGCATGCAAGAGATATAAGGCTAGCCTGTAGAAAGAAGTGTACATTGAAGAGTACAGAAGCAAAATGTGGAAACAATTAAGTCCAAAATTTTTCAGGAGGAAGAAAAAACTGTTGCACAAGCTAATGCTTTCTTACGGGAAACTTTGATTTTCTACTTTTTTTGTCAGAATATTTCTGACCACATGTCACCGAATTCACCGAAATAACTGATACAGGGCAGATGTACTAGACTTTTTTGTGAGAAAATCTTAATGTTAAAAATATGGGCTTTTGATGCCTTTTGCGTCTGCACTTTTTTTTTTATATGTGTCGTTTGTTTGGTATTGAAAAAGATAGGTGAGAAGATTAAGAACTAGCGATGATTTGGGTCAGATGCCCGTAAAGTAACAGGGTTAGTCTTGAGAAAATGTGAGTAGTTGTATTTTTGGAATTTTCGTGTTCACGAGATCATATTTTGGTCCGTGTGGTCATATTTTGTTCCGTGAATATTTTGGTTATAGTCGAAGAAATGCGAGGAATTTAGCTTGTAATTGTGTAATTTATCTATTTTGAAATCCTTTCGACAAGACCTATTGAGTTTTGGGACAGTTCTTTCATTTTATGTGTTTTTTTACGTTCCTAGATTGGAAAGGAATGTTTTATTTTACAACTTGAGTAAATGTTGACTCGGAATTTGAGGCATTTTTTTCGTGAGGCATTTAGTATCACTCATCTAAAAGACTCATACAAATTCTTTTAGGTAAAACTTCGTTGTTTTAAATGGTAAATACTGTGATTTTATAAAATATAGCCCATGAAGTAATTATTGGAAGGAAATGTGGTTGAAAAAGACTCAATAAATTAAATGACTGTCTTTGCTATGGCTTTGGACGGTTTTTGGCAGTCCTGGGATTCACATGTGGCTGTCATCTACGGAATGCCACTCACCTTACTCCATGGTCGTTTCCAAAGGACGAATTGGTGAGAGAGAAAGCGAGGAAAAAAAAGTTCATACCATACAAATTTTTATGGCACTGTAAATGGTCGAAGGGAATTTGCATGAACATATGTGCAGCAGAGACTTATGCAATTACTACTTAGCAGCCGAGCTTGCAGACTCACATGGCTTCGAGGAAGGCTAGACCAATTTTTTATGGAGATCATTACTATTTTTTTTCGAATTTTATTCTTTCCCCTTTAGGGAAATTCTTTGTAGTGACCATCAAAGCGTATGAAAGGCTTCTAATACTTGTTCTCTCGCTCCTCCATTTCGTTTTGAATTGTTTATACGAATTCCTTAACATATGTATGTACGTACCTGTAGCATCTTTCCCTTTCATTAATCTGAACAAATTCCCGCCGGAGCCAGCTGATGATGGTGTATCTGTTCAGCCAACCGAAAACATTGTCTAAAAAAGCTGATCAACGTCATTATTCTCTTCTCTGCTGTCTTCTAGCATTCTCATTTATGTTTTCTTGTTCTCAATTACAGGAACGTTCCCCGGTCATGAGGATTCTCTATATCTGTCACATGTGGAAGAAAGGATCATTGACAACTTGTACAAATTGAGCGAGAAAAAATTGGATGCAAGTACAGAAAATAATCCCAGGACAGAGGAGGAAGTCCCCCAAGAAGACATGTTGTCTTGTCTCGAGATGGTTTTTATTCCAACGGAGTGGCTGCTAACTATGTAGGGGCAAAAGGAATTACCAGAGACAGAACTGTTGACGCGAAAAAATCTATAACAAATTGCCAAAACTTGCGTCAGAAATAAACGGTCAAATTATTTTTGCAATTCTTTGACATTAAATAAAAAACGTTTACTCTCCAAAGTAGTTGAATGTACTTGCAAAAAAGGAGATTATCGCAGCCTCAAGAGGAACTTACAATTATAGGCGTACCTTCAATAGGGTGAAGGAGGATTCACTACAAAAATCATTTCAAGTGATTGTGTTTTGTGAAAAAAAGAGTGAAACGAATGGGTAAAAACGGAGTGGTCGTCAAAATGAAAGTGACCGTGTGTTTTGGAACCGTTCGGGTCATTGTACCTTGTCCCAACCACGAAATGTTGGTGAGGGATCTCATTCATCAGGCCACATTGCGCTACAGGAAGGCTGCTGGCAAGGTAAGAAACGTTTAAAAAATTCCCATTTCCTTTTTTCCCCTTCTTGTACCATAAAACGGGAGTTTAATCTTCATAAATTGTCAACCAGCGCATTCATAACAATCACATTTTCATTTCTAATATGCATTTCATTCACAGTATTCATCCCCTTCATGTGTACGAACATTGTATGGCGAATTGACTAATTAGGAAACATAATAACATTGTAATTTGGACAATTATTGTTTACATTAATAATATTTTTGGGAAACATGATGGTGGATCTTAAATATGACGCCCAAATTTATAACTCACATTTTAGTAGACAGACACTGGGGAGGAAGAAGGATCGTAAAAAGTAATAATAATAATACTAGCAAAAGTAGTTTCTTGCAGTAGATTGAAGGCGGTTTATTTCTTCCAGCAGCTGCATAACATGAGCTTGCAGGGTAACACATCAAGATTATGTAAGGGAGGAGACGTGTAATTCTTGTAATGGATGTCTACATGTATGCTCAATGATGCTGATGATGTTGGAAGAAATTTGTTTTGGTCTTTTTCCTTCCTTTATAATTTGTCAGGATCGACTGACTCCAACATGATTGGTGATAAAATGGGGGCGGGGAACGCATAAAAAAGGGCAAGAGGAAGAGGGGGAGAGGGAATTTTGATAAGAAGAGGTAGACAGGGAGAGAGAGAGAGAAAAGAGAGACATGCACATTCAGGAAGGCAGAGGGTCAGAGACGAATGCACTGAGAAAGGAAGAGACATTGAGAAAAGGGTTTAGAGACGATTGTCAAGAGAAAGAAAGAAACCAGAGGAAAGGCAGGGAAGAAAGGGAGAAATTATCTGTATAAAACGAGAAAAAAGTTATGGCCAGCTTCAATTCTTAAGTGTAAAGGAAGAGATAGAAAAAGAAGTGAAGATGAGAGGAGAGCGAATGCCGAATGATTTCTGTTTCCATCATGAAAGAAATAAACTGCACGAGTATGCAAATTTTGAGAGGAGGAAAGGACCCAAAGAGATGCAGTGGAAGTAATAGCAGTAGACCTTGCTGTTGTTTTTTCTCCTTCTTCTTTGCGTCTGGTAATTTAAATGCGGACGGTTGAATCCCCTATACTCATCTCCCCCCAAAAGTTTATTATTAAGAGAACTGTTACTGAATCAAGAGTTTTTTTTTTCGGATCTTTGACGTATACTTACATGATTTCTCTCAATATTCATGGTTATTAGGAATTTTACAGTTAAAAAAGAAAGAATCTGTATAGGTATTCGTATAATGAAAATAAGTGTACAGTTTTTTTTATTAGTTTGTAAATTTTTGGGGGGAGAGAGAGAGAGAGAAATGCATCTTGAATACTGCAGAGAAGGAATCAAAACGTGGAAGCAATGACTATAGTGGTTGATGATGATGATCAGTGGAGAGCAAGATTTTCATTAATCACAAATCATGAGCTTCGGCGAAGGTAGTCTGTTGCATGCAACTTTCATCCGTTCTTATTAGCAACTATTACCATGACTCTGTCTCTTTCTCTCTCACTGTGTACTTGGTGTGCTTCTGCTCATCCTGCTGCATTTTTCATGTTTATAATGCCCTCACCGAGCCAGTTGGCTGTTGTTCCAACGTTATTAAATAATAGCAAGACAAGTCTTCTTTTTTTCCATTTTGAACACGGTAGGGAAAAAAATATAATATGTACATCAGCTAGAGCGGACACATACAGGACGGGAGCATAGATTGGCTATTATCAAAAGTCAAATATTTGCGTACTCTCACCATCATCAATTTGTGACTTCAGCAAAAATTTTCTGTCCGTTATGCACATAATTTTTTCCCGTGCTTGTACGGCGAGAAAAAAAACAACAACAATAATAAAGTCTGCTCTTCTTTTACGTAGCTCAGCAGGATATTGGTTGGAGCTTTGATTATAAAAATGGGCAATAATTATTACTGCTATTACTTGATCATGGACATGGGGCGAGTGCACGAGGGAGACGGACAGAGAGAACGAGAGGTGACGCGAGACAGAAGGGAGAGGAAGCGAGAGAGATGCAATTGAGAGAGAGAGAGAGAGAGAGAGACTGTGGAACCGGCGAGAACACGCTGGTTAGTAGTTTTGATTTAAGGGTGACGTGCAGTAATTAAATGGTTAAATACAAAACTGGTATTTTTTTATTTATTTAGTTTTTCTACCATGAAGAAGCAAGATTCCTGATGATTATTATAAACCATCTGTAACTTGAACGAAAGGCTATAGGGACAAATTAGTTTCACATCTACTAAATCTTGAGGATTTATGGACACTCTTCCTGTCTAAAAGTTTTCTCTCTCTCTTTCTTTGCCTCTCCTCGAAACATTCTTTTCTAACATCTTATCATACGGGTATCGCATGCCTTTTGTTTGTTGCCCGTCTGGATTCTGTTTTAGCCATCCTTTCTTCCTTTGCTAGCTTTCCTGGACAAGAGTTCAGCTATGCTTGTCCCTCCAAATTCCTTGGAGACACTCGTCAAACCCACGAAGTCACGAATTGTATTAAACGAATTTTAGGTAGGTGTAACGACGGCAAAAGAAATGAGCAAAGAAGAAGGTTAAGAAAAACGAGCGTGAGAAAATTTTGTCATCATACATTATTTCGTGTGGCGTAAACGTTGTTTGTGGCGGAGAAGATTCTTAATTTTTTTTTTTGAGAAATAAGTAAAGATTGACGTTAAAATATTTTGGGTGAAGGATACTTCGATTTAATGTTTTCTCTTTTATTATTTTCTCGTTTCCCATCAAGGTTTCTCAGTGCATTGGCGCTGTCATGTAACTGATGGCAGGGATTGTAATGATTGCGAGTGATAATGGTGATGGTGTGTGTGAGAAGAAAAATATAGTCTTGTGCATGTTTTTGGAGTAAAATCCATATAAAAATTGAATAGAAAATTATACCAGAAGAAATCGAACAAATTGTTTCTCTCTCCTCCTTTCATTCAAAATGGTGTGCTGTTAGGTAAAATCAGCAAGGATAAAAAACTGGACATGACACATTCCACAAGAACGATGGGCAATGAGTGTGTTTGTGTGAATAGCGTGCAAGACACTCAATATGTCTTGTATGAATTCTTAACCGAGCTTTGTGATGACTACAAGGGATGCAAGGAACGTCGATAATATTGGGGAATTCATGTTCATTTTGTAGTGTGTACCATGGGAGTATTGTTACAGAAAATCTCGCTTATATATTTTTTGTACATCTTTACCACCAATTTTCTCAGCTGCCGTGATTACGCGTGATGAGAAGGAGTCATCAGAACTTTGCCTGTTGTACATCAACTGCAATCATTTCCAGTGAGTCAAAAGAAAGCCATGTCCTTAGTAGAATGTTACAGGTATAAGAGCAATGTAAGAAAGGGTTAGAGAGACAAAATTGCGCTCAATATTTGGACTAGCTGCGCTAAAAAAGATTGTGATATTCACCAACATGTGACGTTATGTTAAAATGGAATAAAAAGAAAGTCAGGTTATTACACACCTGCGAATTTATATTTCCCCCTCCATGATAAGAGTAACCTCACTTTTCCCCCTTTGTTATGCTTGTATGAATGTATGGCTTAATGAATAAAAGGATTTGCTCCCTTTTGTCATCTTACAAGGAGGAGTTGGTGGAAGATTATATGAAGCAATTCGTGCAGACGTGCAGAGACAAGGACAGAGAAAGAGACAGGGAGGAAAGGACAGAGAGTTGGGGACAGGAAGGGCTGTGTGGTGATGACAGAGAAAGAAAGAGAGAGTTCTCCCCTGATGATTTTCTTGGAATCTAGAGCATCAAATAATAGATTATTGGGGCTCTTTCTTCCCGCTGTGATGAAGCCTAATTTACTTCGCATGTTCTGCGAATATTATTGTCGGGGTGGAGGAGGAAGGAAGGCATAAAACCGAATTTTGATTTATATGCTTCCATGTGCAAACAAGGTAGTGGGAAAGAAGCCATGTGGCACGAACGGAGAAAGTGAAGAATATTGAGAACGACAGCCCGAGAAAGATAGAGAGAGGGTAACAGACCGAAAAACGGAGAAGTGAAACAACAGGAAGAAGTAACAGCGCAAGGAACTGGAAGACAAAACTTGAAATAAAAAAATGAAAGCAAAAGTAAATGGAAGAGAAAGGTGATGGAAGAATGGGTAAAAGAAAACGAAGCGTAAAATGATGGCAAAAAAAAAAAAAAAAAACGAAGGAGGTAGCAGTAGACTGTATATATTTCCCTGGAAGTGTATTCAATGCGAAACCAATGATTGTCTCGGTCTAGAGTAGAGACAAGGAGGAACAAGAGAGAAGAAAAAATAGCTTCCTTAACCTCGCCCTTTATATTGAACTTTTACCACTGAGGCAAGTTGCGCCTGCGAAAAATTGTATTTACTTTATGAGAATTTTAAAAAATGCATGCATTTGTAACAAGAGAATTTAAGGAGATCGAGGAGATGAAAGCAAAATAGAAAAGGTGTGCTTTTTCGTGCCTTGTACACAAGCTACCCCCTGTTCCATGTTAGCATTTCCTTTTCCATGAAAACAAAGAGTTAATTATGATAAAAAGAACAAACAAAATAAGGATGAGTACAAAGGGAAAAGACGTACATATGCGGGAGAAAGGAGTAGGAGGAGAGGGGATGCTACTAGAATATAATAAATTATGATGATGATGATTTATACTCTACGGCAATAAAGGAGGATGTGTTCGCACCTTCTTTCTTTTCCCTTTTCCTCCTCCGTTTTTTTTTCTCTCTCTCTCTCCAAGTCTTTAGTGGTTAATCATTTACTGTTACTCTGCTAACTAATTAGTTGCACGTTGAAACAGGAAATTTGTTGCTAAGAAAATAGTGAATTTTCATTTCTTCAAAGATTTATACGGTTATGTAGAGTCAATATTTGATTAAACTGCCAATGTTTCATAAAGGGATGGAATATGTGGAGGGAATACCAGAAGGGGGGAGAAAATCCAAGAAAATGTTTAAAGAAGATTTGAGGATGATTCTAAGCACGTAATGCAATTACTGGTGACTTTTACTCAATATGCGCTTTCTTCCTCTTCTTGTTGGAATTAAATAAAATTGCAATGTGCTTGTACAGGATTTCTTTTATGAGCTTATATATCCACACTGTGTGGTACTTACTCTAAGGAAAAGCTAACAATAATTTTGTAGGAGCAACAACTGGCTTGGCGGGGAGTATGAGAGAGAGAGAGAGAGAGAGAGAGAAAAGCCAAAGAAAAGTAGAGAAGGAGGAAGATGATGGTGGGACATTTGCTGCATGATATAAAAAAACTATTAGTGGTAGTAGTTAGTAGTATGGTATTGATGCTGTAATGGAGGCAGTGATAGCTACGGGCTATCCACCTTTTAATTGAGAATCTTTTGTTGGAAAAATCATAAAGATTAACAAGACATGTATTTTGTCTTGTTTTCTAATTTATGATTCTTCTCCGTGTCGTTTCCCTTCAGAGTTGCACCGTGCGAGTAGGAGGAGCTGGCCAATTGCTGGTGTGTGGTGAACATACAAAAGAAGTTTTTTTTCTTCTTTATTCATTTACACATTTACTCCTTAGAGAGAGAGAGAGAGAGAGAGAGAGAGACAGAGAGGAAGAAAGAGATGTACCGTACATAATACCAATAAAGATAATGCCATCTTTTTTAGTTTTGTAAAAGATGTCGGAATTGGAGGAGTTTGAATGCAAAAACGTTTTTTTATGCATGTGATATTCTTTCACGGAATGTACAAGGATTTTTTTTTCAAAAAATCCTTAAGTGTTCACGTGTTTGTTTATTAGTCATGAAGAAACGGGAATATTCTTTCAATTGTATGCATATGCACATGGCAGTGGTGAGATGGGTCTTTTTGTGAAAAGATAAATCGCGTGATGAGGAGGAGTTCGGAGGCGCAAATGGGAGAGAGAAATAACAAGTCTAAGGTTTTCACACGGTGTCTCTCCGTGTTCCTATATAAAAGGATAGCATCAGTTCGTGAGGATGGAGGAGCGGACATCACTACTGATATATGGATGAGGTGGCCAACGCGTCCGTTTCAGGACCTTCGTATTATTTTCACGGGGAGTATTGTTCCTTGGACGGATGTTTATCACTGGGATTCTTGTTTTTTTTTCCAGGGAGGGAAAAGGCCTTTGATCCAGGAGGAGGGTTATCTGAGGTGAAAAGAGATTGAAGAGGAGGACAATGTAGGGAATTTCATTTTTTATTTGTAAGTGTACAAAAGCACATAAAGAAAGAGATTTCTCATGAATTTAATGATTTTTTGGCACACAAGATTCTTTCTTTGTCGCGATGCGGGGAAATAAAGAGGAAGTGATGTGACGCTCTCTGGTAATGATGCTGGAGAGACAAAAGAAAATTATAATTGCTTGACATGCTCATACAGAAAGGGACAAGTTCTTCCGCTTGGGATCTTTCCTAATATATGAGCACGGCCATATAATTGTAACTACATTTTATATGTTTGTCGAATACTATTCTTCTCTCTTTTTTTGCATCAGCATGAGGAGCTATGCATTAGAGGAAATTACTCCAGTTTTATGAGAGAATTTCTTCTCTCTTTATGTTTTCTTCTCTTCTCTTTTTATCTTTCTCTTCGCGCATGTGGGAGGGAATTTTGTCAAAAGGATTCCCCTGTATTCCCGTGACTTCATTTTTTGAATAACTTGAGAGAAATCCTTTTATTTGCACTCGTGGGGCTGCCGCTGTTTGCATTGCAATGGCAAAAACGAATATTTGTCCTCCTCATCTTACGATGTGTACATAAGGACAGATGAAAAAAATTACGTGAGACTGGAGTTAGCATCGTCGTACATATGTTACACACACACACACTCTCTCTCTCTCTCTGAGCTTTTTGTAAAAAAAAAGTTATGAAAATAGCAAAGCGGACACGAAAGGAAATGAAATATTAAATTATTGTAGAGAAAACGCAGTTTACGGGACAGCATGGTCTCTATAAAGAGGGAAATGATTTTGTTCCAAACTCTGCATTTTGAGAGAATCGTAATTTGGTTGCCATAAAAGAGTACGCAGCGTTTTGGACACATTATACGAACAGTAATAAGAAGGCAAAGCATTCATGCGCTGATGCGAAGTTTATTTTTGCTGGGATGCTATTAGAGGGCCTCTTTTGACTTGGCAGTGATTACAAATTGATCAGAAAACTTTCTTTTTGCGGGTAGCACATCTTGAATTTGTATCTGGCTGCACCCCCAGTAATATCTATAGGATTTGCATGCTAAAAGGCTTGTCAGGAGGAAATTAAAAAAGTTTTTACGGTAATGACAAGATAATAAAAGCGACACTCATTTGAATGAAAGTAAAATATAAAGAATGTCTTGAATATAAAAGAACATGCATGGAATCCGTGTGGGTCGTGCGCCAGGAAGGTTTCAGTGTTAATCAGTACTATTAACCGCCAAAATTTCCTTAATTTCCCCGGCTCTTTAGCCATTCCATTGTGGGTGATAGTGTGACCACATTGCCATAATCAGGGTTGGCGGTAGCATGTCGATGAGAAATAGTAATTACGGTCCTTTTTTTTCACCTTTCGGTGGCGGACGTGATATTACAAAAAAAAACACCAAGCATGTGCATTGGATGTGAAAGTGCCAGTGATTGCGGTCCCTTTTCATGTATAAATTGAAAGAAAAGGAGAGGGTGTGCCATTTGCAATTATTTCTCACCATAATAATCTCTTTTTTCACCAAAATCATAACGTGCAAATTATGAAGGTGAGAAGAAAATGGTGGAAAAGCTTTTCATCAAGAAACAAAAACAAAAAAATTGAGTGTAGACGGACATTTGCTTGTATACGTAGGAGAACGTGTGAAAAATGTTTTTTTTTCGCTCCTTTTTTCTTCAGCTAAAATGGGAGTAAAAGCCACGGAGATTTCTGTCTATTGTTGTGGTGACGACTATTACGAAAATGTGCAGGTATAATGTATGCATATATTTGGAGGTGGGACAATTTTGATTTCCTGACCACGTGATTCCTCTTTTGTACCGTATATGCATGTATTGTAATGGCAAAAGAGTCACATAAAAGTCAACCGGTGAGAGGAAGACAATGAACTACTACTTGGGGGAGGGGAAGCTTGCATGTGTCTGAGCATGCAGGGAGAGAAAGAGAGAGAGATATCATTATGATAGATGAGGGGAAAAGCTGGCAAAAGTAGGAGATTGAAAATATTTTCTGGCTGCCAAAGAGCTCCGAGAGGTGATGATGAAGAACTAATGAAAGAAACATGTTGAAAGGTATACAAAAATTTTGATATAAGGTACTAAGAAAAGTGAAGGATTTTTTTTAAGTCCTTTCAACTCATTTACGTGGAACAAATACTTCGCGTGGATGTTCTCTAGGCAAACCTGATTATTTTATACCCACGTTCAATGTGAGTGTATATACACAACACACGCTATTTTTTGCATGTGGCCATAAGTACTTTATGTAGAAGAAAAAAACGAATCAATGACCGATACGGAAGCAATAAGCAAATATACGATGTGTGTATATGAGTACAGCTTTCATTGTGGTCACTTGTTGGGAGTGATGTGAGCTCTGTCGAGAGTATGGATGGAGGAGACAAAAATAATGAAGGAAGGTGAGAAATTGAGTAACCACGGTGAGAATACATAGTTATTTGTGATACTTATGAAAGAAGCATAATAAGCGGGTGAGAATCGAATCTGATTAGCTTTGGGCGGTGTTGATTTAAGAGTTGATCAAATTGGATCTTGCAACATGTATTTACACGCATAGCTTGTCGTTGCCTGAAGTAGGGCTGTGTGAAGATAATCAGATTTGGTACTTTCTCCGCAGCCAATTTTTGGTATTACAGGATACTGAATAAAATATCAAGTCAAAGTAAATAGAAATTGTCTTTTTATTTATATATATTTTTCGTATATGTACCCAACAAACCTACGTGTGTGTACATGATACATAATGTATTTGGTCGGAAAAGCCATATTCTCGAAAAATATTATTTTGATCCTAAAAGGATGACCCCCTTTCAGAGAAAGCTTTTGATGTGTGGAACACTACATGTTAAAATATGTAAGGAAGAAAGGAGAAAGATGGTAATGGGTTCCCTATGGAATTCATGATCAGGTGTAAAGCACCTCGTTTGCTTCCAACCGACTTGCATCTTTTTTTCACAAAGAAACATTTTATTTACGTCCGGTTCCGGCTGCATTCAGGACTGGAGATAGTAAGTTATTTTTTTATATTACCATGAAAGTAAATTATTTTTGGACGCCGTTACACTTTTTTTTTGTATAGAGAGAGAGGGAGAGAGGTGAGTAATAAAATGCCTCCGGGGACGTGACGTTTCATACTTGTTTTACCGGTAGAGAAAAGCTATTTACAAAAACGTGTGTAGTATAGAAGTTGTTGCAGGATTTATTACTCTGGACTTGAGTATATTTAGGAAATGTTTACTTTGTATACTATTGTGATGTAAATTTTGCATTTTTTTTTGTCAGGATGAAATATAAATTATTCTCTAGCTCTTTCATCTGTACCCATTTCTTTCACGTTCCGGAGACGGGAGGGAGGATGTTTGACTGGGTGGGACACATTGTACGTGCCTTGTGTACGTGGAAGTTGAGAACATTTTAATAAGCGTTCCGTGGTGATGATAATAAAAAACTATGTCTTTTTTACATATTTTTTTCCGGTCCGAGTTTAACGTATTTTTCACAGCGGGTTTCCTTTTATCTATGTATATATACATATGTGAATTTTTGTTTCTTTTTCATCCTCGTGCAAAACTGTCTACGAGTCTTCACACTCTTCATATGGGGGTAGAAGTGACAAAGGGCGTGTGAATAAAAAGGAAATAAAAAGCGAAATGATTTCTGCTTCGCTTGCTTTTGTTAGCAACGCATGTATGAGTTTCCCTTCTTACGGGTTTAAGGCAAGCACAAGTTTCAGTTTTTTCCATCTAAAAAAAAGTGTTAATGTGAATGCATTAAATGTGAAAAGAGTATTTGTTTTGATATTTTTTTTATTTATTATAACAAAGACAGACTCGACCAAGGTCATGATTTGCAATTCTGCTCCAGTGCTAATTATTCTGCATTTTATGTGATGCCGAATAAATTTCCTTTTTTTCCTTATTCTTGCATGGCAACAGGAATAAAAAGAATGGTGCAGGCATACATTTTTTTTTTGCGGTACAATTTTTTCTCATCCACGCGGACTCCCATGGACTCGTGAGTGACTGAAGGATGACAGAGTGACACAAAGAGCATGACACCTTATAAATAGAAGGAAAGAAAGTGTTTACAAAGAATTTCACTCACTTTTCCGTCGTCACTATAAGGTATTCATCATTCGGTGAATCCCAGATTTGCTCTCATGTTTTGTGTATGAAATATTTCTTTTTGCGTTCTTGGAACAGATGTATGGAAAAAGAGATAAGAGACCTTCTACAAAGGTTTGTATGACGTGGACCAAAAGAGTTTTTTTTTGAGGCATCAATGTTAATAATAAAAGCCCGCCTTTCACCCTTTTGCGGCTTTGTAAACATTCTCAAGAGTAAAAGGTGAAGTATTGATGATTCCGATTTGTTTTCATTCCATCCTACAAAAAGTGTCACAATGCTTTCCCCGGAAAAAGACATTGGAAGCGGGCAACAAAGGGAGTCTGAGAAAGAGTGGAAGATCGACAAAGAAAAAAAATTGGAGTCGTATAAAATGGAAGGAGAGAGAAAGAAGTGCGGTAATAGTTTTGACATTCATTGGTTGATTTTACACTGGATGGTGATTGAATAAAAATGGAAATGATTTTCTCGTCGTCCTGAGACCGATCCAGTGACAGATAAGAGCCCTTCAGAGAGATCGACATTTTCTGTATGGGCTCTGCGTGTGGATAAGAAATCTCTGGACGTGATAAGGGAGAATCCATGGCGGAATCACATTGGGATGAAAGGGAGGATTTATAATAGCCGGAGCCATAGGTGACAGCCAGGTTCCATTCTGATTTTCCCCCCATTATATAATATATATAGGCTTCCACATCCTTCCACAACTTCACTTTTACTTCCATTCGTAATAGGTCTGGCAACCCTCTTCTGGCGACAGGAAAAGAAGAAATGAATACTGAAAGGTGTGTTTGGTGAATTGTCGCGGGCGGAAAATGGAAATGATAGAAAATGAGCGAGGGGTGAAAAGTTGTAGAGAAGAGCCCTTGTATGAAAAATATTGATTTTGACTTAACGCCAACTAAACTTTACAAGGAGATAGGGAAAAGGGGGAAAACGAAGAAATAGTTATGGTTGGTACTCGTAAAAAGAATAATAATAAAGCATTTTTTTTTTACATATCTATCCCCCTAAAAGTATATGTATATCGTGTAAAAAAAAGTATGTCTTTTAAATGATATTACCCCACTCACACACTGTGTCGGTGGGAGTGGGACATATTTTTTTCCAGCCATTTCTTTATGCAACAGATCTGTGGGACGCGGGTATTACGCTTGTCGTAACTAGGGTAGATTGTGTCTCCCGTGAAAATGTGCCTTATTTCCCAGGATTTGTGAGTGCTTTTAGTTAAGGTTTTTTTCCCCCCGGCGATCCAAGAAAAAAGAGGGTAAGGGGATAAAACGGAATGAATATATGTTGAACGAGTTGTAATTCAATTACATGTTCGGTTTTTTGGCAAATCTCTGGAGAAACGGTGGTGGTTTGTTGTATATATAATTTATTTAGTTCTCCTTCTCTGTATGGTCACACGGAGCCCCTGGCTGCGGATGGGGGATAAGGAGGGAAAGGGGAAAAGAGGAGCGGAAATGGGAGAAAAGTCAGAGAAGAAAAGGATGAAAGGAGTTCTTGGGAATCGAATTAAAGATTATTTCGGTGAGGAAGAGAAGGACGATGAGGAGAAATAAAAGGGGGAGGAGGTAAAAACCAATGAAGAATTGGGACACACATTATTATATTTCCTATTGATTTTCTCCAATCCTTTATCGTTTCTCTTGTCTCTCTCCCCGTCTTCTCTCTCCTTTTTCCCATTTCTTTAACTTCTTTGTCCTCAGGGAGATGTCAAAGAGGAAAGAGAGGGAGAGAGAGATGGGACTTATTGCCGAGAAGATAAATGCCCACGTGTTTCACTGCGTACTGACTGCATTGTCAGAGGAGTACCTTTCTAATTCTTCTTCCCTTGACTTTTATTCCTCCTGGAATATCTTTTTTCCCCTGCAATCCGTTTAGTAAGAAAAAGAACTTTTTATTCCTTACCACTTTGTTCTTTCCCCCAAAACGTATAACCTTGACAATTTGTGATCATTTTATTTTTGCGGCTGAGCTGGCTCTCTTATTTATTTATTAATAATAATATTGCCATTTCTCCTTTCTCCCGTCGTACACCGTCCCGCTGTTAACGAAATGCACGCTTAGAATGGATTCGTAAAAAGCTTCCTGTAATGTTCTTGTGTTCTTGTTTTTTTTTGTGGAACTCCAATTAAGATGAAATTTTCATGTTTTGCTGTAAATGTGAGTTTGTAAAAGCGAACAAGGGCGTCAAAAATTGGAATCTCGTTTTGGCTCCTCTTGGCAGTCCTATTGACAGGGCTGGTGTGTAGTAGTTGCTGAGGGTTTAAATTAAAATGATTGGAAAGGAAAGGCATAGACATACTCGCTCCTTGGCTCAAAGAAATGCACATGGAGGAGAAAAAGAAAGTGTAGTTTTTTCCGCATCACATGCGTTACTCATGAAGATTGTTGTGCCTCCTCTCCCCCGTCGTACAACAGAAGCATCAAGTCTCTTGTGAATGAATGGAAGAAGAAACAAAGACATTTTAAAGACACACATATAATTATATATTTTGAGAAGAAAACAACATGGAGTTTAAATCATTTAATTATAGGTGATGATCCCTTGTTTTACACTTGTTTCTTCTTTTTTTGATATCCCTTCAAGTAATTTTTTTTGAAGATATAATTTACTATGTCTTCTACCTCAATTTTTTTGAGGTTACTGACAATTCTACTCCTTTTTCTCCATTTGAGAATCTCCTATTTATAATATTTTAACCAAGGAATATTCTTTTACACTATCTCATCTTCCTTTCCTTCTGAGGCATCTGAAGGACTTGAAATATTTCTTCCCCAATATATTGGGGAAAATTGAGGCTATTACCGTGATCATAACCTATTATTATGGTGTCTAATGTTCTTTTTCGAATATATAATAAGTATAACGTTACTTTTAAAAATTAGCAGTATCGCATGTCTTCACTTGGGATCTTTAATAATTTTAATTAAACGGAGCCTAAACAGCTCCAAGGCACTTTTTATTTTTTTTATTTCACCCTTGGCATCTCAATCAAAGAATATTTGACTGTAATATTTCATAAGGAATTAGTAGAAAATATAAGAATAAGAAGGATCTTTAATTACATTATTTACCAGAATAAATAATGTAATTAAATCCAACATATTTTCCCTTGCCAAGTTAAATGTTTTCCCGTCATTGCGTGCCTTATTTTTTTTTTTACTTGTACGCATAGAAAACAAACGTTTTATGTATTTAAACCGTTTTTTCTCATTCTGACACGCGCCAGGCCGGTGACAACGCTCAAGTTCCATACACAAAGGCCGGATGAAGAACCTTTTAATTTAATACAGAAAAATGTGTTCTGTTGTTGGCTGGGAAAGAGGATTTTATTTAATAATGATAATAGCCTGGGTAATTAATAACGACCTGTCGCTTCCATTCTCAGGGTAGAGTACCTTCTCTTTGTTAGAGGATGCAGTGGATTAAATGCGGGTCTCTGACTCTCTCTCTCTCTCTCTCTCTCTCTCTTTCTGTCTTCCTCTCGAATCTTTCTCTGGGTCTCCGAACATTATTAACATTGCTAACTTTTTTATTACAAATTTCCACATGAGACTAGTTGACTTCACAGACAAGGATGAGGAACGGGGAAAGCCTCGTGTCATTGTGACTCTTGAGTCATTGTCATTGTACACATCCAGAGAAGTATACGCGGTGACTCACACGTGAAACTAAATTGTAATAATGAATGACACAGGAGGTTGTCGGTGACAGCGAGTGGAGGGGAAGGAAAGTCTCTTTCGTTTGGATTCGGTTCATGCAATATTTAATTCTTCAGATTTTAATATAGTACGTACAAAGGTGGGCATGTGAAATATGTGTAATCCATCGTATAGCCTATAATATGAGTTCATGGGGGAAAAGCGTGATTCTTCACTTCTTCATTCTTTTTCTGTTTTTTTTGCTCTCTCGCTATCTCTCTGGTTTTGTGCTCGGTGGCGGGAAAGGAGGGGAAAGGATTACATGTCCTATATAGGATTCCGTAGGGGTCACAGGAAAGAGAAAGAGCATTTGCGTGCTTCTCTCTCTATATTTCTTTTTTCCTTTAAGAATACAATACAAGTGAATGTCCTCTTTTTTAGATTTAAATAATAATCCAACTGGTTCCAAATGTCATTTGTAAGGCTTTATAGTATTACACTCTTTTTCCTCCTAGACATTCGTTTTCTTTTCTGTCTTTTTTAATTTTTTTTTTTGGAAAATTTATTTCTCAACAAGTCTTTCGTTTTCAAGTCTTTCTTCCTGTCATGAAGATTTTCTTTTTCAGAGACTAAATTTTAGTATCTTTATACAACAATAAATAAACTTAGCCTCAAAAAGCTTTCCCCATTTTGATAAAGGATATCGTGCAATTTTTGCGGACACTACAAGAGTGCTACGATTTGGGGGGAGGAGAAGGGCTGCAAATGAAACACTTTCAAATTCACGTGGCATAGATAAGGGTGGAGAGTGGAGAGACTGACTGTATTTCAGAACAAAAAATAGAAGAATAAGAAAAAAAGAAGTGGAGGGAGTAAAAGCCAGTGTGAAATAATATGTAGCCCTCTTTTTCTTCCCTTGTTCTTGACGGTAACGGCGAGTCTCCTCTTGGTACTTTTTGGGTAAGAAGGAGGACGATGTGAAATCTTCCATTATTAACCCTGTCGTTACTCATACCCGAGCCCCGAGGTGTCTTTTTTTTTCTGAAGCACTTTATTATCATTATTATTGTTGTTGTGATGTAAAAAAATGCAAGGAGGCGTTTTCGCTCATATGCTGTATTACGATAGTAATAAAATTTAGTCAAGTCACAGCCACTCAAGTAGTAGAGAGAAGAGTACGGCTCAAGTTGAAAGGATAATTTTTTTTCTCTCTCCATTGGTAATATGTGTGGTATGAAGTAAAATATGAGTCGTAAGCCTGGTGGGTTGATGTGTATTACATAGAATGTACACATTTGTGTAAGTGGTAATAAATACCGTATAAAATGTTGAGGTAGCCCCTGGGTAAAATGCTTCTCTGTTTTTTTTGGCAGGGGGGGGGATATTTTTTTGTATTCAGGCTGTATTCCCTTTTCTTTCTGTGGAGAGATATTATATACCCGAAGAGTGAGAGATGTGCTTATCCCAGGAATACGTGTCCGTGTAGTGGTAACTTTATAAATATGCAGTGAAATACGTTTTTTAGTCATGAACGTAATTACTATACATTGGAAGCCATTGGCATGAATAAGCAGCGCAACAACAGACAAGAAGTACAAAAAAGTGCAAAGGTGAAAACCAAAATGTAAAAAAAACTCAAAGGTTCATGGCATGCTGCATAAAAATATATTCGCTCTGTCTCTCTCTCTCCTTTGACTTTGTATATTATTACAATTCACGCACATAGAAATCTATTGCCGTTTCACCTATCCTCGGACTATTATATCTTGTCGTTGGACATGGCAGAAATATTTCACTTCCAAAATAGAAAATAACTCCTTTATTTATGAAATTCTCATTGTGCAGGGATGGTCAATACGCTGCCATTTCATATATTATCTTTTTTTATTCTGCTTGAATCATGTATTTCATTATTATTATTTTCTTCAAGCAGTCGTCTATTCAGCTAGAAGAGAATAGGATGAACACATATGTATATACATATTGTATCAATATATGGAGTACAGAGTCATTGCATCTTAAATTGTATGGAATATTAGAATAAAAAATCTCTTTATCATGTTTTTTCCTGGCAAGTCCAGTAAACTCTTTGTCTTGACAGCAAGGAAATGCTACTTGGCCAATTTTTCACAAAAAAAAGCAAGAAAATTACTAATTTGGTTGTTCGTTAAACCTTCTGGTTATTCCAAAGGAAGCTGTGGTTTTATTTGGTATGTATTTTGACGTATTTTTTTGCCGCTTTTCCTCCTTGTCTGAGGCTTCTGCCAGGTGCAAAATGTGGTTGAGGGCGTGTTTCATTTCCCTGCAACACGAGGGGGACTTAAAGTCTATAGGAAAGCGTCGGTTACTCCGCGGTAAAAACATGACTCCACTTTTTTTTTTGGTGGAGTGTAAACGGACATTTTTAACCAGTCATTGGACAAAAGTATTTTTTACTGACTTTCCCCTTATGTTTTAATTGCGATGTAAAAATGTGAATAGCTTTGGGATCATAATTTGCAAAACTAGGAGAGGAAATAATAATTATTGTTATTATTATACACGCTTGAGTATTTGCAAGTTACAGTGATTTGGTACATTAGCCAATGACAATACGAAGTACGAATAATAATGTTAAACAAGATGAACAAACTTGATGTATGAACAAATGAGCATGCTACAAGCATTATTGAGGAAGATAAGCTTGATTTGCGTAAAGACGAGACTCAATTTAAGAGGGAGTTGGCACTGAGCTGCTCCTGCCGCGAGACTTGTATGCCCAGAGAGGAGAGTAAGCGGACCATGATGGCTCTGTACACGAGGGCTTTCTCATTTTGAAGGAATGAGACCATCTCTGAGATGTCAGCTGCTTGCTTCAACGTGCAATTCTCACATTCGTCGAGGATTAGTGCGTGTTCCATCCGGACTGTTAATATTTAAAAAAATAAAATAAAGATTCACAATTTTCACAATGGTCAATTTTTTTTAAATCCCATAATAATATTAAATGATCTATTGTTATACTTGTATCCTAGAAAAATTGCTTATTATAAACAATTATTGCCATTTTTTATTATTATTCTATCTTTATTTCTTTTTGAGGTTCCATAGAGCCCTTTACCTTCATTTTGGTGGTTGCATACCACAAAGTCAAGTGTTGTTTTTTACCTTTATGTCTTTACCTTTATTGTTATTACTATTTGTACCATTGTTGTATAAAGCTATTAATTTTGTCTTGGGTCTCTCGTGTCACGGGCCAAATGGCTCGTTTCAATCAGGGAAAACGGGGCAAGATTAGAAACGGGATTTGGCGCATGCATAATAGGGCTGATAGGAAAGCTCACCTTTAAAAAATATGCCTAGGTCATCGCAGAAGTCGTCCCGTTCCGTTGTAATGCACTGGAGAAATTGATGGAGGTACGCCTCACTGGTTTTCAGTCTCTCGATATCCCCATTGAAATCCAAATCTGGAGAAAATACTACAGAAACTTCTACAGGGACCTTTCGAAGGGGCAAAGACTCAGTTGGGGTGGATATGTGTAAGATCCAAATCACTGCTACAACAAATAACTTCACTTTCAGCCTTTTCGTATTAGCCATGAACTCCATTGTGGCAGTAATTATTGCAGATATGGAGACTTTGGCACGGCTTTTAAATCAATTCCTTTAGAATTCCAAAATCCTTTGTTGAATTCAGTAAATTTATGTTAAAAATGCGTGAATACACTACATATTTCCCCTCACAAGAGACTTTTGGCGACAGCGCTGGAGAAGTACAATCGCTTGTCCCTCCTCTGAGCGGTATAATGCGACTGGAGCCATGATAGAAATGCTACGAACTAGAAATAGGAATAAAAAAAAAGGCACGGGACCAGTTATGGTACGCGAAAGAAATGTGATTATTACCCCTAATACAACTATTTTATTGTGGTTGATGAAAGAAAGAGTGAAATAGCACACTTGTCCTTTATAGCTTCATGCCTGATGCAAATCGTCCCTTCTATAAACAGACAGGGATAGTCTACCAGTCCTGCGCTACGTATGTAGTGGTTAGGTATAATTATTCTAAACATTTAATTACAGTTCCGGTAAACTTTTAATATCAAGTTTGGCAAGTTTTTTTTTCTGTGCATCCCTCTCAGATTTCAAACACAGTGAATACTTTTATTATGATAACCTTGGAAGGGTTCTTTCTGGAGTTTGTTGTCCAACCATTTTTTTTCACTCTTTTTTGGAGTACTCCATTGAGTGATTGGTGTCTGTCTGTCTGTGATGAGAATTTTTCTGGGACAAGTACAGCTTTGTTGACGTTCTTCTTCTGTGACGCTTTCTTTTTGACTTTTTTCTATCCGTGCTTTGTATGGATAAGTCCTGTTATGCATACCTACGGACACATTGACAATGTGATTACATGGGGGAAGCAAAGAGGATTGATTTCATCTCTTTGTTTGACTCCTGAATCGTAATTAATACTATTGACCAACTGCCAATTTTAATTACACTTCACCACGGAGACAAAGGAGAAGGGATCTTCATTTTTATGAAGTTGGCACGACACAGAAATTCTTTGTTTGGGCATTCCTGCCACATTCCATTTTTTGGAAGGCTCTATTATTATTGTCAACCGTGGGGAAGAGAAATTGTACAAGTAAATGGAAGTCCTAATTAGTTAATCGGAGTCCTAATTTACTGTGTCCAATTTTCCTTAAGCAAACGTGTCAAGTACTCTGAGATTCCGAATGCACAAAAAAAAACGAATACATACACGAGGGAAAAAGAAGTGACATTTGAGAGAGAGAGAGAGAGAGTGAAGGAGGAAAAGAGTTGAAAAGACAGGAAGACACAAGGGAAAGGATAGAGGATAGGCCGAGAGAGTGAACCAGAGAGATAGAAATAGAGAAGAGATTACAGAGCCATGAGAGAGAAGAGAGAGCATCGACCAGTGATTGACGATGGGCATGCACGTATGAGGATATTTATTTTAAAAACGCATGGTTGGGCGAAATAAAACAGTGTGTAAAAACGGCATTGAACACAAGAGTGCAAGTGTCCTGTGAAAAGGCTATTCCTGTCAGGGCAAGCACACTTCCATCCATTTAATTCATCCGTTTGCGAAAGAATTTATCATCCGGTGGTGGTGAGAGAAAAGAAAGAGAGAAGACAGAGAGAAATGAGGAGGAAGAAGAGAGAAGGACATGAATTGGCGCTTGATTAAACTTTATATACGCATAGACACATGTTTATGTGCGTTGATAACACTTCTTTTAAATCCTTTTTTGGTCATGTCAACAAAAATGTATTTGAAATGGATGTTAATACACATATTCTGAATGAACATTTTTACATTTGTATAGTATCTGCCGAAACACTTCCGTTGATTCCCACTTTGATAGTGCATCAATAATAAATATTTACAATTTACTTTTACTTCAAGATTTGCTTATGTAAAACCAGAAAAAAATCAAGTCAGTAAACAGCAAAAATGGCTCTTTCTTTTTTTTGTTGTACTTCCTGGTTACTTATTTACAGTTGGCATAAAAGAAGGACTACATTTGGTTGTAAACCAAAATTATAATAGAATATATTTTGTCAATTCAGTTCATTTTTTCAGGTTCTGTATAGTTTGTGTTAATTAGAGAAAAAGGCAGGGAACTTCCCCCTCCTTTTCTCATTCTAAAGGTAAATAGACATACAAAAAAACTCGTATACTATATACAATATTTTGATTTGAAATTATGATTTTCTTGACACTTCATCCCTCCCTTGGAGCACGCTGAGAATTATTACAGAGGAGAAAAAAATTTGCAATTAACGAGCAATAAGTGGTGCGTGGGCGTTGTCGTAACTGTTGTATATAGATATAGTCTTGGAGGGCAATAATAAAAGAAAGGATACTGCCATACTGTTTATTGGAGTGTGATATATTTTCGTAGCCCAAAAGTGTTCAGAAGAAGGAAAAAAAAATAACCCGAGGGTTAATGGGTGATTGGTTTGCAATCAAAGTAATTACAAGGCAACCACTTCCAAGGGGAGAGGGAGAGAAAGATGCGTGGGTATAATCAAATAAATAATTTTCATACTACATACATACTTACATACATACGTACATATCTACACACGCACACACAAATTCCTTAACTCCCATGTGTCTTGGTATTGGTTTCACAATTAGTACTTACCGAAAGAAAAACTGAACAGTTTTTTTTCGATGATGGAGAACTGAGTATCTCTTCGACATCTTTTCTACTGGTAAAAGCCATACCAAGTTACTAAATGTGTGTTTGTTCCAAATGCAAATTAATTTCCGCTTTTGATAGATTAGAAGGATAATATTGTGCATGCACTGCCTCCTTGGCGGTGATTAAAGCATATGTGTGGCTACATAAAAAAAAAGGCGAAAAGGGAATTGAATAATTAAAGGTTAATGGCACGGAAACCGCAAGGGTATATTCTTGTAAGGAGAACAGGGTCATTTGATCCATTCTCTCTCTCTCCTTCTCTGCCTGGCCCCCATGCAACCAATTCACACACACCTCGCAGTAGAGGGAACGGAGAAAAACTGTTAAAGTTTTTAAAGGCTCAGGAGGTGGCAGAGGATGACATGAGATGACTTTGAGCTGGTAATTTTTTTTTTCGTAGTAAAGTACGTACTCAAATACAGAGAATGTGTACTTATTCAGTGGTTGGTACTTTACACCTGGCGAGAGGAAGAAAGGCTTTTGCGGTGGTTTTTCCCCTTTGTCATTTCCCAACCAATTTTACGTATATACACCTTTGCTGATACAAGCAGGTTCTTTTTGGCTCGGGCAAAAGAGATATACTAATAGTGTAGAAAATGCATCAAGTCCTAATGGCAGTTGTCAACCATTATTTTGAGACAGAAGGAGTGAGGAAGAAAAAAAAATTGAGAGGTGGTGGTGGAGGAGGAGGGTTGATGGAGGTGATCGAGACAGTCAAGTCTTGATAAAAAAGGACTGGGAGAGAATAATACAAGCAAGTAATGGAGGGAAAAACATGTTCATGTTCCTATCCCTTGGAATTGCCGAAATCTTGACTACTTAAAAAGTCACGGTAAAAAAAAACGACAAGATAATTTTCAGGACGACAACGGAAGGTTGAATCGCAATAGGCTTTTTTATGTATTTTATAGCGTGCACATAACATTTATAGGGGTAAGGAGGAACAACCATCCGTGTGGTGTCCCAATGGCACTCCTCCACCGTTTTTCTCTCTCCAAAGTATTGAGGGGAGATGAATGGAAAGCCAGTTTTTACGTTTTAAAGCTGTGTGACAGCACGAGAAAGTCATGCATTGACACTTGGAAAGACCGTGCGTATGTATGTTACGACATTGCGTTCATTACAGGGATTTTGCAGGGGAGAGTGGAGTGAGGATGGAAAAAAAAGAAGGAGCAAATTACATGGAAGCGTCAACATGATTGTAATTTTGTCTTGTCATCCTCTATTTGCAAAAAGTCCCATCCTCCTATCTCTGTTTGTTTCTTGAATACAGAGACGGATTGAAAGAGAGGCAGAGAGAGAGAGAGTGGGAGACAGTGAGGAAGAGAAACAGATGAAAAAAAAGATCCCAAGAGACAGGAATGCCTTTGAAGGGTCAGGACAAGCAACGACATTTTGCAGTTGCTACGGGGAATTTCGGGTCAAAGACTTATTGACTGGTTCCTGATTTCACTGCCGCGCTGGATGGATCAACTCGACTGTGTGCAGATTTTCCGATTTTTATCACATTAAGCGAGATGTCCTTTTCACCTCTACGGAGCAAATGGGGTGAAGTCCCTGCATTAATTTGGACTGAATCTTCGATTTTTCCTCCGGTTATTTGCATAAGCTGATTTGTTACTGCCTCGGTATGTAATACCTGTGAGGCCAATGATAAGGTGACAAGTTGTGAATAATGCAATGCAAAAATTACCTCTAACTTTATATTTCATGCCTTATATATTATCCTTATACGTTGGTCTTAGGGCATAGGGTGTGTACCTTATATTTCAGGAAACTTTTGACAAATGGAAGACTTATTTCCATGAGTTTGTCAAGCATTACACCGTCAGAGGAAGGAACCCCGGGTAGTGGCTGGAAATTTTATGGAAAACGAAACGCAGAACTTTCATTTGCGTATAATGGAGACGTAGATTATAATATCCAGATGAGGGAAAATATATTGGAGGTATACATTCATGCTTTTGTTGTGTGTATAGCATATCCTCACCCACACACGGACGTACACAATGCCCGTAAATAGCTAGTAGGAAATGGTCACGGTGAGGTGCCTTGGTTTTACTTGAATTAAATGGAAATAATGATATGATCCTTTTTTATATGCATTCATTGAAAGTGAGGAAAAGGTTCTTGTCAAGGAAATGTGTCGTAATTTTTGGGGGATGTGAAAGCCTAGTATATTTTCTGGTTACACCATCTCCACACTGAATAATAATATAATAAGGATGAAAATGCAGGTGAAAGACAAGTGGAAAAGTGTCCATTTATGCTGGTTTTTAGATCTCTTCCATGCGGAATGTCCGTTTTACCAATTAAGGCCTGTTTCTCCTCACTGTTTTCTCTCGCTTCAATGTTACGCACTTCCCATCTGGAAAAATAAATTGTTATATACAAATAGAGAAGTTTTCCACTTGATAGAAAAGGAAATGACTTTTTTTTTTCGTTTTTTTTTTACTCCTGACTCTTGAGTCTGGGGGTGCTCAAGGGGTAAACCGAGTCGCTATCAATGGTGCTGCCCCTACTTCTGCTTTGAATTTCAAGTCTGGCAAGACTTTTGTCGTTTCGGATGAAGAAAGGGCTTTGGTTGGACCCCCTTAACGACTGTTGTTTCCCTTCTCCCCTCGCACTTCCACTTCTGTTTTTTAGGCGCAGAACGCGGCTGCTTTATGTCACAATGCACAGCTGAATAAACCCCATTTATGGGTGTATTAGTAGTAATGTTTAAAACGTTTACTTTTCATAATGCTCTTGGGGTAAAAGGGATAAAAAAAACCAGAAGTCCTACAAAAAAAAATTCTTTGCATTACTCCGTAAAAAATTAATTGGTTATAATTGTGGTAGAAAAAAATGGTTTTATTTGAAAATGTAAGCACGTTTCAAAAAGGATCTTAAATTGGCGGACACACAAAGCTTGTGAGGAGCGTTGTCCCAATTTTTTTTTATTAGTACGATTTTGGTCGCTTTTATAATCTGCATGGCGAAGGCATTATTGTGCAACAAAACAAATTATGACTGGTGTAATACAATCTTTGGGACAGTTAACAGTGTAAATAGAAAAGCATAATAAATGAATGATATAGTACGAAAAGCTTTACCATAAAGAAAACTTAATGAGAAGTCACAAAAAAAAACGCTGAAACTGCACCAAAACTGTGTACTTTATTTTTTTTTTTAGCTTACCGTAAAAATCACTGTTGAGCCTGAGCACCAAAAAAATGACAATAATAATTCATGTAAGGTTGTGCAAACTTCTTAATAAATCTACAAAAAATGTACGGAGTAAAAAAAGAGATTTTTAAGAGTTTTTGCGAAATCGTTACAGTTTTCAAAGGGACAGGGAATGTGTATTTTTTTTGCTGAGGATACTGATGATGACGTTGATGATGATGAGGATCCTGAGAGATGATGTCGTGTTCACTTAGTTTGAGACTACTTAAAAAGACAAAAAAAATACAAATTTTCTAGAAGAAGTAGGTTACTTGAACAGCTGCTTAAGTATATAGGAAGATGGTTTTGCTAGGGAAAAAATTTGGAATTTTTTATGATGACAATGCATGTAATTAGATGAAGGAGTATACATACATACGCGTACATGTATGAAATTTTGCCCCTATACTTTCCATGCTGTGCAGTTTTTTCGGAACTTTAATGGGGAAACGGTGCTTTATGGGGGCTCGGTATATATAGTGAACTGAAATTTGCGAGAGACACTAACTAGAAGTGTAGCAGGCGTGCGCACATTAGGATGATTGTGCACTCCATTGTTCTTCAAAATTCTCAATATTGACGTTCGTTACGTGGTCGCATAAAGTATTTATTTACCTTGGAGGTAACTGATTGCTGGTTCTTGTTCTTCTAATGTAAAACGTCTGTTGGAGGGTAATCACACGGGGATAAAAGGCTGCGGATGTCAATGAGGCACGTACGTGTAAGTAGGCTTATGTTCTGTCTTAATGCACTCATGAGATTGTTTTCCATCTCAATCTCTTTCTCCCTCCCTCTCTCTCTCTCTCTCTCTCTCTCTCTGTCTGTCTTGTATTCTCTTCCCGGCCTTATGGGAATTGGGCTGAGGTGATTTTTTATTTAAAATAAAAAAAATACGGACTGACGCTCTGGTGCTTGGCAAGGAGCAATTACGAATGAATGAGGGAACGCTGAAGATTTAAGTATCCAAATCTGTGTGTTTACCGTCAAATTCCAAGTGGGGTGATGCATCTATATCCTATGTACTCTACACAAATTATGGGGTCCTTTTTCCCGCTGAATTTACATTAAAAATGGATTAAAATTGAAAGAGAGAGGGCGACCGAGGCGGCATGAGAAGGACGGCAGGAGAGAGGAAAGAGAGACTGATTAAAAGAGAAGGGCCAGAAGGGACTGGGAGGCCCAAGTACAAATGTAAGGAGAGACGGGCAGGAACAAAAGGAAAGAGACGGAAGGGAATAGAAGGAAAGAGACGGGATAGAACAATTATAGTAAAGAGAAAGGAGGAGGGAAAGAGGAGATTATGGACGGGATGGAAAGGAATTATGAAGTGCTTTTGATTGTGACATGAGAGTACGTGTGCCTTACCGTTGCTGCTGGTGCAATGTTTCATTGGTGGTTACTTTTGTTCTCTCTCTCTCTCTCTCTTCCATACGATATGGTTCTAAATTTTAAAAGAAAAAGAAGAAAACGTGCTTGGGAATGCCACAAAAAAAAAACAGGTGTAATTTGGTAATGAATTTAGAATGAGGATATCATTTTTTTCTATAAGGTAAAGTTGTTGTGTAAAAAATATTTTTTTAAGAGAAAGAACCAGCAACCAGCTGTAAAATCTGCATTCTTTTCTTCCCTCTGAATTTTTTTATCCTCCCTTGGTGTTGAGTGAGAAAGCTGAGGAATGTGAGAGGACCAGTATCTTTACTTTTTTCCGTCCATGTATACGTGTACATAGACTTGTATAACTGTTTTTGTGTGAAATGAGCTCTTATATTTTACGTTGCACACACAGGTCCAAACTTGAAATTATTAATTTTAATGAGCAACTCTTTTTCTGTGCTACTATGCTATATAAGGTTTTTTCCTCTAAACTCTCTCATATGTGTGAGTACGTGACCGCACTTGGTCTATCCTTCTCTATGGTAATGTTTTTGTTGTTGTTGCGGTTGCTCCTCCGTCTCTCTCTCCCTCTCTTTGATGGAAGAAGAGAAGAGGATTGTGGGGGAATATTTAATATTTCGAGAGAGAGAGAGAAAAATCGTAATTATATATGTGTAACTTTAGCATGCACAGATTTTGACTTGATTTTGGGAAACTAGTGCTCCTCAACCTTCTAATCATGCAAGAGAGTTTACGTATAATGTTGGATGTTGGGTTGAGAATTTACGCTGATTTTATAATGTATGTTCAGTCCGTGGTTTTTGGAGGTTTAATATTGGGGCATATAGGGATGATGTATATATATGCAGATTGTAGTATATATGACCTTGGTTCCGAGTGCATTCATTAGATATATGTTTTCTCTCATTCAGATGTCGTGTATGTTATGTACACAACTACACACACATACACATAAGAACTTATTCTCTCGGGTCTGGGGTAGTGAGAGAAAACCCTGTGAAAATTTATTTCATCACTTCAACTTCTATACTTATGTACAAAAAGCGGCCCTCCCCGCACTGTATTATTAGCCGCATTATTATTGTGCTATTTCAAGCTATAAAAGAGATGAATGGAGGAGATCTTCCCATTGTTCCCCCTGTGATTTAATGTGGACACTCTATCTTCGTTCCTAATGCGTTCATGTGTATAACGGAAACATTTTCTCTCTCTCTCTCTCTCTCTCTCTCTCTCTCTCTCATCCTCTGTATACTTGTGCATATACTTTGTGTACTTACTTGTGTGTACACAATCTGTAAAGCCTCCTTTGGATGTATGCACATACCGCAGTGGACCAGAGAAAAGTAGCCACAGGAAAGGGCACAATTTTTTTGGAATACTTTTGGTGCGGATCTTGAAACAAAGAAGAGGAATGTAAGGTTTGTATCCCAATGAATGTGTACGTACGTCCTCACTCTTTACTTACATTTTTCTCCAAGTGCGATCAGGAAAATCCTATTTTTTCAAAGCCCATTCTCAGGAATACATAACATGTCTCCACCAATTTCTTGTCGTTGTCAGTCATTTGGAAGATTTGTATTGACATTTATCCGGATTCTAACATGGTTTATTGGATCTTATACACTTTCAAATGTTTCAAATAGGAAATCAGTTGGGTTTACATTGGAGGAACTGTTTTAAATGCGAGGAATCAGACCAGAGGTTACGTGTACATTCCCCGTTGGAGCGCATTACATACCAAATGGATATGTGCACTGACATGCGGTTTTAGAAACCACAAAAGTAATTGTGTGGCAGGAGGTATTTACATTGTTCATATTTAGGTAAATTGTAGCAGTTGTTGCGAATTCATAATCACGTTAAGTGCATACACCAATGCCTATGCGGACAACTTTCGTCACAGATTTTACCAAGGCTCAAATCCGCAGAGGGTAAATGTTATAAAGTGATCCCAATAGGCACTAGGAGCTTTTGTTGTTTCTATCATTTAATATATATATATATATATTATATACCTCATCTTTCCTCCTCCTCATTGTCAGCATGATGATGATGACGATGCTGGGATGATGAGCGTAATGACGTGGATAAATTCCTGGGTGTACCAGAAAAATGTATCCTCCGACGGCGTGCAGTGTTATACATTTTATTGAGAGCATTTCGCACACCCGTGTGAGTATGTGTAGGCATGTGTACACGGAGGGGAAAGGAGGAAGAAGAGGAGGAATAACGTAGTTGTGTTAATCAGTTCACTATTGTCTTTCAAAGTTCCCTCTCTCTCCCACCCTTCCGATAAAAACAATTACGAACATTATTATTACTATCCAAGTTTGAATTATACTTCTTTGTCTGCCTCGTGGAGTGGAACAAAGATGAAAGAGCAGGAGGAGACAGAGGGAAGAAGAGAGGAATAGGAAAGGAGAGAAAGGGAAACAAAGAGACTTCGAAGAGAGAGAGACAAATTTATAGAGAGAAACTCATGAAGGCTGCCAGAGGAATATCACTGCTTTTGTTTTTGACTGGGCGTTATTGTAATTTGCTCACACAATATCCACGGAACGACACAACCTCATGTTTTGGTCGGAAAAGGACCACGAGGGAGAATATAAAATTATGTACATACGTTAATTTCGGCGTTTGTGGGCAGAATTTCTCTAGCCTCACGTTCTAGTTGTTCACGGTTAGAAAATGTCATTATTATTACTCCGTCCCCAGAATCATTTTCACCCTCAAACTCATTTTTGACACAGTCATTTTAAAATAGGAGAAGTTAGGCAAATTATCCGTTTAATCATTTAGATAATCGCAAATACAAAGGGTAAATACGTGCTTTACGGCTTCTACAAGAAGGGAAGGAGAACGAGGGGCATATTTGCAGAGAAAAATCTCCATGGACAAAGGTGGTGAAAGGTGATGTTAAATATGCAAAGATGTTGACTCAGAGCGGGTGTTTGGAGACAAGGAAATGAGAACGTGATGACGCGGAGACACTCTCTCGGAGGTTGATGAAGAGGATCGATTTAAGTAGGATTGCATGTCTTCTTTGTACGTGAATGTGTGAATGGAATAATTAATCGTGTATATAATGTGAATAGTAATCAGTTTTTCTAGAGGGCTTCTTGATTAGTAATTCAAGTAGTCGTGGCGTTGGTATTAGTCGCAGTGGTAAAGTCAGACTCTAGATATATATTTACGTATATGAAGAAGGTCCTTCAAGGAAACGGTCCTGCATGGAGTCTTGTACGTTGAAGGTTACGTCGTATTCTCATTATTTCACGCTCCGTGCGGAAGGGAGAAAAAGAGAGGAGTCTATAAATATTATTTTCGTGATAGTAGCCAGAATGATTTTGTAATATATGCACTTATATGGAGGAATTGAGGTCGGAGGAAACTAGCTAGACTCTTTGAGCCTCCCTTAAACACGGTAGCCACGGCGTACCCAACAATTTAACCCTTGCCCTCCGGGTGAAATGGAGCCTTCTGTTCCTCAAATCCTTTGTTTGAGTTCGGCAACCTAACTCAAGCATACCTAAGTAAGAATAATAAGAAGCTGTAAAGAGAACCATTTTTGGTATTTTTATTGCAACTGCACACAATGCAGGAACATATTTAGAAGAGAAATCCGGACAATCACACAAGGCCGCCGAGTAAGTTATTTTAGGCACCTCCAGCGAGCCCTTTAAAAGGCATTCGTCCGTTATTCATTTATTGTGATGCATTTCCATTACTCGGTCATCTGCACTGAGTGGAAATGGTGGAATAAGCTTAATTTTTTTTGGCGTTTTTTGGACTTTAAAAGACGGGGGTGTGAGGGGATCTAATGATTTCTGGCCTCCCTGCCTTTCTTTTGCGTTCAGTAATATACACGCATAACCTCCCAGACGTTCTGGTGAGAGAGGCACTCCGTGAGGGAAATCCTGTGCTTGTCCCTACCCAAGACTCACAAGAGTAATTGTATGCAAAGGTGCTCAAGTGGGGGAGCAAGATATAGAAAGAGACTCGGGAAAAGAGAAAGAGATAGAGGGGAATAGCATGGAGGAAGGGAGAGTGATGCTCTCAGATTTATCACCTCAATAAAAAAGCGGATTTTTCTCTTTCAGTATAGATTCTATGAAGCAGACAGACGGTGTTAACTGTTGAAGGCTCCACCGCCACTTCTCTGTGTATTTGATTTGATCCTCCTCCTCCTTTCTTTCACATTTGGGAAAGCACTCGAGATTTTTCTTGGCACTTAAACACATTCAAAGCGATGTTTGCCACTTGATTTGACCCTTTAATTCTTCTTTTTTTCCCCTCCGCTCTCTCTCTCTCTTTCTTTCTCTTTCCTTCACCAACTCTCCGCCTCCTCGACTTTCTGGCACGTTCTGTTCTTGTATATCCATATAGTCATGCCTTTTTTGCAGCCCTTTGTAGCCCGTAAAAGTTAGTTTGTAGGGCGTAAAAAGTACTTTCAGAGGAAAGGAAATTCATTTCTGGACTCCCATGTTAAAAATAAAAAGGATAGGTACAGGATGCGTGAGAGGGTACTTTAAGAGGAGACAGTCGGCCAGATGTAAATTCAGGACCAAGGGAGATACTGGGAAAAGCAGCATGAAGGCTTAACTGCATGTGCGGGGGGATTTGTGAGTGGCGAGGGAGAGTGCGGGGAGTGAGAGAGAAAAGTCATTGTAGACATTGTAAACGAAAGAGAGGGGAACAATTTGAGGGGGAGAGAGAGAATTGTAAAGGAAATGGGAGTATAGGCTAGTCCTAATAATGTCCGTTGTTTTCCTCACAAGAGTAATTATTCACTTATTATGTGCATGCTGTACCTACTATTATTAGTGTATTTGACACGGACGGGGATGTACGCTTACTGAAGTTCCAAAAAAAAAAAAAAATAACCGCCATTCTCTCTGCATGAGTTTGTATTGTCCAACAACCACAAAAAGTTTTTTCTACCTCTTTTCTTTTAGTAACAGAATACCTCCACTAAATAAATATGAGTGGAAAAAATAGGAAGGAACGTGTCAATGGGCATTCTTCACTTTCTCAGCACAATTTCGTAATAATACTCTTGTAATGTACCATGGCATTTTTAGAAGGGGAAAAAAAGGGATTTTGATCAGTAAATTATTTGTCCCTCCCGCATCCTCGTCACGGCGTCAGGGAAGAAGAAAGGAGGAAGGGAAGGAGAGACGTAACGGTGATGACAACCTCTGAAAAAAATGGAGGAAGACGAAGGTGCGGCTTTATGTATCGAAAGGGTGATGAAGGTCTCTGTATGCCACACCGTAGTAATTATTATTATTACTTACGTGCATGCTGTGGAAAAAAAATAAATCTAACATGCTTAACATTATTCTTGCACCTGCTCGGACACTACATGTATGTTTATACGTTTTTGTGCAGTGTTATATAACTTACTGCTACTTATTACCACGTAAATGGTAAAAGGAATAACACACACCGCCTTTTGTTGTCAATCACTCGGTACCTCCCATGATTACGTGTCTATTTTTTTCTCTCTCTGTCTCTTCTATGTTGTATTATATTTTTTGGATAATTTTCATTCTTTTCTCCACCATACACCATGCCATGGGGGAGAGAGTCATAATGTCATATAAAATGTGTGTGGCCATGGCTTGTTGTGGTTGCAAGTTGGAATGGAGTATAATGGAGGTTCACGGAGATGATGAGGTAGCCAATCATATGCACGTCCATGGGCACCTTGGCCTTAGCCAGCGGCTCGCCTTCTCCTGGCAGTCTCGTTATCGGTTCAATTTCAGAAGAGTTTCAGTTAGAAACTTGAAACTTTTTTTTTTCACTTGAGAGTCACAAAATCTGGTCGTATCCACTTACTGCACGGAACTGTTGTTATATTATTGTTGTTATTCTTAAGACTTTTTACACACCTCCTTGTGCTTCTTTGAAAAAGAAGCAATGAACACGTAATTCTCCTTTTACTGGGAGGGAAATAAAGCTTGTAAAAAGATTTTTAGGATCCTATATACACATGTAAGGAAAAAAAGGTCTCTCCCTTCCCATTTACTGTGCTAAGTGAACCAGTCAGCTGGTGTTTGGTCCGAGTGTGTGATACCCATGTTGGAGAATATATGGTCTGATGGTTGATCTGTGTTTGAGTGAAAGAAAAAAAAGCATGATGTGAGGTGCTCTTTCCCTTTTCTATCTGCTTAACGGACGACTTGGTTACTTCTTTGCGTATAATATTCAATTCCTCATAAATATACACTCATATTTATATATGTAATATACAGTTACCAAAAAGCTTGTGATCTCCAATTCTTCCCCCCTTCATGCCAAAGACATCTGTTCATGTAGAAAATTTTCATGCGTTTAGAATTGCAGTTTTGTTCAAGGGAGTTCTTCTGTTACATAAGATTGGGGCCGTGCACTCACTCAGTTCATCAAGGAATTGGGAGGTGGTTGTTGGGTTGGTTTCACGCCATATAATAGTAATAATATGTCCAATTTTTCTTGAAAAGTGGTAGTAAAACTTTCCGTACATGGCTCATTCGTGACGATTTTTCTCTGAGGAATTAGTTCAGTGAGTGTGACCTTCGGTGTGAATGTATTTCTTTTTGGAAAGGAGCTGAAAGGTAAAACGAGAGGAAGGGAGGAGTTGGAAGTTACCGGGGAGAGGACAGAACCTGAGGTGAAAAATCAAGGTAGATACATGGAATTCGAGAGTGCAATCAAGAGTCATACACAGATAGGCTTGAAGGAGAGATACTGGGTTGAAAGGAGATGGCTAGACGAAGTGGAAGGGAAGTTGTAGAGGAAAAGAGGAGAGAGATGAAGATAAACCAAAGATAGGGAGGAAGAAGAAGAGGGGAAATAACTTGGTCGCGACAGATAGTAGGGAGGGCAAACTCAGATGAGAATGGGAAAGGGCCAAGGAGAGAGATTTCTTAGAGGAAGAGTCGCCAGGCGAAAAACTGAGTGAATAAATCTGTTCAAGATTGGATGATTATGGACACCTATTGTTGACTGGTCAAGGGGAAATCTAATGCAAGATTTATCTTGGTAATTCGTCAGCCAATATTTAAAAAAGAAAAACAGAAGTGGAAGAGATGCGGAACTTTTACATGTTATTTTCATCAGGAAAAGACGGAGGAGACGATGAAGCTGATGGAGCAGAAGAGCAGACAAAGGAGGGAGATTTTGCATAAGTGATGAAGATGAGCTTGCGGCTATGATTAAGAAAATGGAAAAAAACGTCTGTTCCTTTCCTTTCGTTCTATTACAGGGTGTAACTGGGAGAATGTTAGATGTTTGTTTCAGGATGTATCTTCTTCGTTGGTTGATGATCCCCAACCACGTTTCATGACTACCTTCTCCAGTATAATTTTCGTACATTCTTTCTCAAATCGGTGGACTGCCACAAAATCACTCCAATACATTGCTATTCGCCTGGCGTGTTCGCTGGTTCAAATCCTTGTCCTAACATGTGAAGTTGCATGCTCAATGAGGAGGAGGAGAGAAAGTCATTTGAAAAAATGTTTGAGCCACGCCGTATGTACGTGTTTCCTCCTCGAATATGATTGGGAACTAGAGGAAAACACCGACTTTTAATTTAAGTATTTACTGTAAACGAATCTCTTCTCCTTTCCTTGGATGGAGAAGAGCAGCTTTTGCAATTTGACAAAAGAGGAAAGACATAACATAGGGATCTAGATGGAACACAAAAGATAAACAATTAAGTTTAAAGGGGAGGAAGAGGTTGGGAGAGTTGGGATTGTTATGCAACAAGTCCGAACGTTGCTATGATGAAGGGAGGGCCAAATCATTTTTAATCCGGCTTGTATGCCTTTTGGAGTACCTGCTCTACCTCCGTCTGGATGAGCCTTTCTCTCGACTTCTCTCTCTTTCTCTCTCTCTCTCAGTCACTGCAATATCATCAGATATAAGAGCCTTCATTCCACATTGTGTATAACTGTATCTGTAATGAAGGTTTTGTTTATTTGGAAAATGTGTGTTCTTGTCGAGATGAGCATCTCGCACGTGTCTGTCTCTCCCTCCCTCGTTCTCAACATATGTACAATCTGTATTCCTCTGGCTTGCTATCCCTCGTTCTCGTACATGAATATGTACTCTAATAATTTTTTTCTATTCCTCTCCTTCTTTTTTATCCTCTGTCTCTCTCTTTGGTTTCTTTCTCCCTCCCCCTCGCCCGCTTTCCTGCTTAGGAAATTCTGAAGGTTTGTCTATCACAGCAATTAGTCATGGC
This sequence comes from Disparrhopalites patrizii, assembly GCA_034698585.1. Classification (NCBI taxonomy): domain Eukaryota; kingdom Metazoa; phylum Arthropoda; class Collembola; order Symphypleona; family Sminthuridae; genus Disparrhopalites; species Disparrhopalites patrizii. The sequence goes on from JAQGBT010000079.1 coordinate 42,760, forward strand.
TCTCCGTTCTAGCTCAAATGCATGTGGAAGAAGAAAAATAAAATTATTCATATTAGGTAGGGGCATCCGTGTCATATCTGCCACATTACTCTTCCCCCGTGGATCAGAAAAGAATGACTGGGCAAATCAGCGTGAGTACAGTGACGGATATTTCATGGGATCATTTTTTTTTCATCTTGGAATTTATACAAGTGTGAGATGAGAAACCCTCCTTACATATAATTTGCTTCGTGTTTATAACAATTTGTTCAAAAAAATAAGGGATGGAGTACAAACGGGTAACTAAGACTTAGCCTCTTCCCCCAACAGAATAACTCAGAATGCATTTATTATTTTTTACGTTTCGCATTCGTAGATGTATTTTATATTTTTTGGACGAATCGAAGAATCAAATTGGCTTGGTTCAACATTAGTGAAGGGTGGAATAAACATACATATGCTTATGTATCTGTATTATGCATGTGTGTGAGTCCTGTGGACGTAATATAAAATATGGTTATTCATTAAAATCTTCCAACGTCATCCTCCACTTACATTTTTTCCGGCGGAATCCCTGGAGGGGCGACAGTAAAGAGCAGTGCCATGCATTCTCCATCGTTCCATACTTATTTAAATTAATTAGAGTGTTTGCTCAAAAATTTACATTTTTGATGTCTCCCGCCTGCATGGAGGATGCGGGCGAGAGATGCAGAAAGTTATCTACAAAGGTAACATCATTGACGGTTTCCCCCTCACCCGTCTTTACAGTTTCTTAAAGGTAATGTATCCTTCTCCCTGTTTTTTCTCTCTTGTTCGTCTCCTCGTTTCTTTGGAATTCCAGATTAAAAAAAAATCAAATACAGACACATTCGTTTTATTTTATTTTTTGCTTGCTCTCAAGTCAATTTCGTGTGTGGTTTAGTATGGACAGGAAAGGGTTTTTGTAATGAGACAGGGAAGAAAACAAATGGGAAGTATTTCATGCACGAGAGGAAAAATCGAACTCATGGAGACTCGGTTCCTTGCTACGTTCATGGGAATGAAAAAGTTCATTATAAGCAAGGATATTTTTTGAAATTGTATACCTTTGTATTTTTAATTTAATAAGAGGAGGTTGACTCAAGATTGGCAGGGTTCGACGTGAAGTGTCTGGAATTGGACACGCCGAAAGGAATACGAATGAAATACGTTTTTAAGATGTTTGTAAATATTGTTTAAACAATGTTTATGAGGGTAATAATAATTATTCTTGATCAGTCGTACCGAAAGGATTGCCGAAGGGATAAATGGACTATACTGAGTTAACACAGCGATCATATTATGTTTTTTAAATATCCGGGCTGTCCTTGATCAATGCTTACCAGTATCAGTGATAGCATAGCCCTTGGGACCATAAAAATCCAAACATGGCATTGTATGAGCCTCTTCCTGTTAAAAACATCCGAGTTCTTAATGAAATTAATGGACTACGCGAAGAGAAATGGAGCAACTTCATAAGACATTGAAATATGAGAATCGTTCATTTTTTATTGTTTCCCTACCCATGTGTAAGTGCGTGCTGAATCTATCCAGTTGCTCACCCCTCCGGACAAGGGGAAATATCCGGGTTCCCTGAAATTTGTCAAAATGTTGAGGAACGAAAGTTCTGTGGCAAATAATGGATAAAATCGAAAGAAAATGCCATTTGGATTTTTTTTTATAAATGATGTTGGAATTTTTTAGACATAACTTCCCTCCTTGTGTCATCCATTATAGTCCTCATTCCACCTCATGAAGGAGAAAATGGGGCACATCTCAAAGACAAAGCAGGGACGGAGAGAAAAATCGGGGCAATGTGAATACTTTATAGTCTTGCCTCATATGGAATTAAGCACAAAGAAAATATGGGAACCAGGCAGTACATGGGCAGGATTATATGTATATATAGTTTATTATTAATGGCATCGGTCAAAAGTCAACAGATCAATAAAAAAATTGGGAGGAGGCTGGAATCGTTTTTTTTACTGCTAGTTACCGCCATTTTTTCTTCTCTCTCCTGACTCTCCTCCAAGCTCGACGAGACGTTGGAATTGACAGGTTCAAAAATGCATTAATAAAAAAACATACAATGATTTATTACTGTTATAAAGGATAAAAAAGAATGCGTGAAGATGAAAATAGTTTGTAGGAAAGAAAACAAAGAAAAAATGTAGATTTCTTAGGAATATATAAATAAGAAGAATTGTGTATTTCCGTGCTTGATTCTTCGTATCCCCTCGTATTGTATTTTTACACCCATTTTGTGACTTTCCTTTTGAGTTTCTTTCAAATCCTCACACAACCCCTGTGATAAAATCATCCTCACGTCCCTTAAGGAGTAAGTCAAGCAGTAAGTGGTTATTATCATTATTATTCCCTCTCCTTTTTTTTTCTATTTCTATTTATTTTTGTTCCTTGCTTTGATGAATTCACCCAAAAATAAAAGGAATAATGAAAATAAGAAGAAAAGAAAGCTTTCTATCTCTCTGCATTGCCACTGTGCATTGTGTGAGTAATAATAATAATTGAATTACTAGAGCATTGTGGGTGCCTTTCTCGAATAATTAATTACTTGCTCTTTAATTAGCACTCACGTGTTTTGCGAGGAAATGCATAAATTAATAGATGCTAGAAAAAAAAAGAAAAAAAAGCTAACGAAGGGAGGTTTTTTTAATGCTCAATCCAAATATATCTTTTTTAAGACTTGATTCTCTGTTTTTTTTCTCTCTCGTATAAGTACAAGTGTAAATGCGGATCTTGCTGTGAGATTCGAGTGTTAAACATGTGAGTACGTAATTAAATTGAAACAAAAAGTATGGAGTGAAGCAAATAAGCGTCTCATTAAAATGGAGATCTTCCACCACGCACTCCGCACTGATTTATGGTTTCTTCTTATAGCATTTAAAAACCACAGTGTATTAACAGAGTTGTAAGTATGAGCAAACCAACTCACCAAAAGCCCAACCAGGAGACGGAAAATTGCTTGGGAGGCTGGGAGGACTTGCACACAAATATGGAGGGGGATTTTTGTATATTTTCATCCACAGACTCACAGTGATGTATGCGCAGTACCTCCTCTCACTTATTAGGATGATCCCTAGGGAGACTTCTTGCTAATGATGCGCCCTCGTTCATTGCAAAGGTTATTTATACATACAATTTCATACTGTTCCCTATTCCTTTCCCCCCGCCGTTTGGAGCCTTTTTAAGGACCAAACAAGAAAAAAAATAATAATGAGGGGAGCACAGAAAAATAATATGAGAGAATCCGGGGAAGAGACGTGAAATGATGTTCAACGAGAATGTGCTTTCCCTTTTTCCCTTCAACCTCAACCGCTTGTGTGCTGGAGTAAGTAATTGCTTCATTTACGGCGTGTGAATAAAAGTCTGTGTGTGTCTCCCCGCTATTTCGACTTTTAACCCTTCCTTGAGATTGTTCTATCATCATGAGGTTGTTATGCTGGCGAATCCCGTACGGATGTTGAAGGAATTACCCCATCCCTTCGCGTTTCTGCTGGGAGGGAGAAAAGGTTGAATGGGAAGAAGAGTGCGAAAAGATTTATGAAGGAATTAAGTGTTTAATAGGTTGAAGATGTATGAATATGTCAATAATCCTATATATCCTATCTGTTATGATGTAATGAAATCTTGAGGAGTCTCTACAAAAACATATGGTACTTGCCTAATGGAGCTTCTAATATGTTTTCCATTGCGTTTCGAAAAAAGCCATCAGAATGTGTTTCTCTCTCTCTTTGTTTTTTCTTCATGAAGGGGCGTTCCAGGATGGAGGGCTACTGGGGAACTCTGTCTTTCTTTAAGGGTGCTCTCGCCCTTCCCCCTCTGGGTAGGAAAGCAGAAATGCGTGAAGTTGTACACTCGGTGTACACATGATGTCTGTCTGCCTATGCATTGTCAGGGCATAGCATGGACACGGGTTGAGGCTCATAAGAATCATGCACATTGTAGTAAATTCAGGGAGGGTATAAGGACCAGAAAGGAAATAAAAAGAACTGGAGTTGTGTCGGTCTCCGAGAAAGAAAAGTTTTTTTTTTAAGGGAACGGGGGTGTTGAATTGGTTGGTGAGTCTATATGTGTACTCTTGTGTTTGAAAAAAAGAAGAAAAAATCTGGATGAATGTGTATTTGGATGTTGGTTGTGTGAGTGTTGTTTTTGATGGAGAAGAAAGGGATCCAGTGAAGCGTCGCAAGATGTCTTGTTACACGGACTGTAGGGATTTCCTTCCCTTTCCTCCGCCTCAGTCGAGAGAGATACAGAAGGAGACTCCTGGTGCTACTACCTTCCAGTAGACGCTCTCAGTCCTTCATTTATGTAAAAGTGTATGATGAATAAACCCTCGTCGTTTAACAAGGGTTGCCTTTCTTTCCTCCACCAAGCACTACTTTAGCCTCTCTTTCTCTCTGTCTCTCTTTCTGCATCTCTCTTCTTTCTTTCTTTCTTTCGCCCTCCCTCGTCAAGTCGTTTAAGATTTTCCTGAGGGAGATGCATGTATTTTTTTTTTTTGAGCAGTAGAGAATGAGATTGTGATCTTTCCTAGGTAATGTTTGTACAGTGTTTACCTCCTCAAGGAGAAGGACAAGTAATATGTAGAGAGGAGAACTGGAGGGATTCCGGAGATGTAGGAGTGGAGGAGACGGAGGTGTAATACACTGGGCAGCACTGCTTCTATTCGAAGTCATTTGGCCTGTGAACGAGATGAATTAGAGGAGCCATATAGTCAAAGCCATGGCTCATTGCTTCCCTCGTGAATTATTTAAGTTGGTCGGCGATGGAAAAAAAAAATTGAAGACAAGGAAGAAGAGAAAGTACACATACATACATATGAGGATGATGATTGGGAGCAGCTGGCGAAGAATTGAATTTTTGAGTTGATTTTCTTCTTCAATAACTCCCCCTCGACCCTATTTGTATGTATGTGTGTGTATTTACACGTATAAAGGGTTAGGTTGGAATCCTTGGTACAGGCATGCATGCCCTCCCTTACGTTTATGTAGGTGCTTCCTTCAACGGGTACGGAGGGGAAAAAATTAGTAATAATAATAGTAATCATTGTATTTGTTCGAACACGCTGTTGATGCGGACAAAACGAATTATATAGTGGTTGCAGAATTTTTTTCTGTATGCTGTAGAAAGAGAGAGAGAGAGAGAGAGAGAGAGAGAAAGAGAGAGAGAGATGGTTCGTAAATGTTATTGTGTCCTCTTCTTGAAAGATTTATGGAAGGTTTTTCGTGGGTCACATTTGATGTGATTAGACTGAGAGTCTATGAAGACGACAGCTCAAGAAAGAGGGATGGAGGAGACGAAGCATATGAAAGGGAGGGAAGGGAAAAAAAAGTAAGTCTTAAGTACAAAGTGAGAGGAAGAAAGGGACAGAAGAAGGACAGGAGAAAGAAGAGAGCTATACATACAAAGTGTATAGGAGCTTCGAGGATGAAGGATGACTTAAGAGATGCACATGTTGCGTTGTATTGTAAGGTCCATTCTTGTTTCACTTCTCGAGAGTACCTTTTCTTCTCTTACCTCAGGGCAACGTCGGAAAAACTGGGAAGCACTCACATGTGTACGAGCTGGCCTTCTCTCGCGGAAAAAGGAGAAGAAGGAAATAAGTACATGTGTATTACTTGGAAATTTATTTCAATCCATGTACATTGTGGCTTACAGGAGCGTTGGAGTGAGAAAGGAGTCTCTCAATCTTTCTCGTGGCTCTCCTCTCTCCCCACACACCAACAACGGCCTCCACCACCTCCATTATTGCCAGGGAAGAGAAGAGAGTTGTTAAATCACAGAAAATGTGTGAGGGTTGAAGGATGAAAAGGTGGGAGAGAAATGTGCATAATAAGCATGAGAGGAAGATGGAGAAACAGAGGGAGAGAGAGAGAAAGAGAAGAATATGTTAGCATATAAAGAGAAATGACTGTTGGAGACAAAGGGAATAGAGTTAAGTCGTTGATGTTGTTGGGAAGAATACCAAGGAGTTTTTAGATTTTCGAGTGTGTGTGTGATGAACACATTATGAAAAATGTAATTTACAACAAAGACGGGAGGTTCTGTTTTTTTTAGCTGCTAGAAGACCGTGTGATACAATGTATTATGAAGGAGAGAGAGAGAGAGAGAGAGTGGAGTGGGAGAGAGCAAGAGGGAGAAAGAGAGAGAGAGAGAGAAAGACAAAGTAGAGACAGATCCCCCTGAGGGTAGGTGAGTGGGTGGAAATCATAAGGCTACTACTACGAACTACGACTAATTCTTCATCCGAACATGAGGCTTCTCCAAGACCCTGTGAATGTGTCACGATCACTAATTTTGCCCATGATATAAATCAGGAGGGCGTCATGTTCACGAAGAGGACAAGGAGAAGAGGAAGAGTTACATAGTCATTCGCACACATGGAATAGCCCACGTTGTTGTTGCTTTTGTTGTTATTAATAGTACATATTGTTGCGATTACTTTTGACTTGGCGGTGATCGTCCCCATATATTTTGTATAGATTCTCGTCTACACTGCACCATTCTAGGGGAGTTTTTTCAATGGGTCGTCCATTATCTTTCTTTGGAGGAAAAAAAAACAGAAAGAAAAATTGGACTTGTGTGTCACGGACTCATGCTCTCCTTTTTTTTTCTCTCGCTCCCTCTTCCTTTTTTCCGAGGGGGTCACGCGAAGATTTGGATAGACAATGTGCGGTGTCTCATCAACTAGAGCCTTTATACTCACAAACGAAAATGAAACTTTCAAAAAAAAATAATCTTTTTTCCTTTTGTTATCTGTAGTTTTTGCCCGAGAGAAATACATGAAATCATGGAATTGAAATGATAAAAAAAATGGTATTGTACAGGAAAAGAACAAGACCCAAGTAAAAAAAAAAAAAAAAAAGAGTTGGCACATGGGAGTAAAAATATAAAAAACACAAAGGATTTTTAATTCGATTAGTACTCTGGGAGTTTAACGAGCCACAGAATTTCTCTTTCCTTTCCGTGTACATATGAGCAATTGTAATGGGGTGAATTTTTTGGGGCTATTGCAGTGATAATAAAAACAAATAAGTGCCATTTCATAGTTTCCACCTGCACCAACGGAATAGTTGCATGCATACCATTTTTTTTATTGTATGCCACACACTAACATGCTGCAGAGCAATTTATCAGAAAGGAAGGAAATTGGAAATTATATATTTTTTATATATATTTACTTGATGACGTTTGAAGGGTGACTGACATGATTTGAGAATGTTTATTGATTGAAACACACAAAAAAAAATGATACTACTGCGTTTTTCTTCAACCAAATTAAAGCCCGTGGCTTCCCTCACGTCTAATTTTTTTTTGTACTCTATTTGCAAAACCCCATGGGCCTTTTGACTTTCTGATCAGTTGAGAGCAATCAAAATTATACTAGGAAAAGTATGTACTTCATTTTATTTTTCGTTTAATGTAAAAACTTTTCCTTGTAATTCCCTCCCTTTTTTTGTTGCTGGTAGCTAGAATATTGACAGGAGAGATGCGTGCTGATTTCATGACCTTTTGCTCCTCCAAATGACTCCGTGTTTGCTCCCAAATCATTTTCTTCGTAAATAATGTGGTACATTGATCTTTTTCGAGACAGAATTTAAATTGCAGAAAGCGGTGAGGTGTATCTCCGAAGAAAATAAATTTCTGGTTTCCAAATTAAAAGATAAGCGTGTCGGGATAAAACAATAATGATGGACTAGGAAGGAGTGAAAGAGAGAAAATGTTGTGGACACTGATCAGCAGGAGAACAAAAGTGTGGGACTCTTTGTGATACTCTTTGTGATACAGTGCAACAATCAGTATACGGACGACAAAGTCAGTTGAGGGGAGCTTTCCGTTGAGAGTGCGGACCTCTAGATGAGCTCGCGTCAATTAGTAACTAAACAACTCTTTTCAAGAGAGCATTGCAGACTCTTCGCAGTTGGGCTGTTCAGCTGACAGCCTCAGCCTTGTCTTACCTTACCCTGATTTCCTTTACGTATTCATCACATTGTACATAATTACTACTTGCATGGGAACGACACACACAGTGTTCAGACGTTCAGAGCCTTTTCCTTCCCTCTCTGGGATTCCTTATTCCGTGAAATAAAAGAGGGACAATAAAAGCAAGGGGATAAAAATGTTCCTAGACGTCTCGCCTCCCATCCTCTATGCACTGCATGGCTTTGATTATCCTTTACTTACCTTACTCGGTGGCCCAAAAAAGAATTGCAGCATAGGATGAATATCAAGAATTTATAAAGACGCTCTCGTCCTCGGAACGGAATCTCATGCCCACAAGTCTTTCCTTACATCAACGTAAAATGTGGTGAGAGCGTGTAGTAGTGACTTGATGAAATATTTAGGACTCCCAAATTGCCCGTGGATCTTCTGCATTTCACATAAGATTCTGCTCCAATTATTCAGAGAGAGGATCAGAGGCTCCTCCAGCGTCGGACCTTGTGCTTTTCTTGGTGCTCCAGATGACGATGATGGGGAGGATATTTTGAAGGGATGGAAGGAGCTGGCAAGTATGGACGAAAGTATAATTAGCAACATCATTCCCCCACAGAAAAAACATAACTAAAGGCAGTAAATGTGGGAAGAGAGAAATAACTTAATGTATTCTATACAATATAGATAAGAATACTATACGTAATCAGGTGGCAGGAAGGTGGAGTGTCCGTTATCTCTCGATGCATTCCTTAAAAGTAATATTTTGCCTTGACTGCTCCTTTCCTGAATTTCTCCTGTACGCAATCTAATATTACATATCATGATGAATTTAGTTAAGTGAGCAAAAACCCATGCAATCCATTTCACCTTTTCTTTGGTGCTTAGCGTAAGAACTTTGAAGCGAAAACATTTGCATGTTGATGGTATTATTACTCTGTGTAATTGTTGTTGACCGCCAGGAGTTAATGAGTAACTTTGGGCTGTGACCATTTTGCCATCAAGATTACGGACTCCGGGACCTTGGCCTACAGAATTGGGTCGTGTGTAATATTTTATTTTGCATTCATTTACAGTTCATATTTTTTTCTACCCTCTTGAGATTTCTTTTTTTATTTCCTTCTCTATTTATGGAATGTGTGCACCCTTATTTCTTTTTTTTTTTGAAAAAAAAAAACTTGTCGCGAACCCTGAACCTTTCTGTTAGACTCGCGTGCGGGTTGGCCACGTGGGAATGAAGTGAGTAACACATTTTTTGATGCGAGTATGTAATTTGAATGCTTTGGACAAACAAATGAAGTTCAACAAGGTGTTGGAGAGTATGGCTCTTGTGCATAGTACTCAAATTCAATGGATAAACGTGCATGTGTGATTATCTACGGGGACACTCGTATCAGTGATTATTAGGTAAATCTAATAGTTCCTACTGATAACGAGGGGACTCCGAGAATGGAATTTGGTTCATTTGTAAAAGGCTAGTATAACTTGGTCATCTTTGTGTGTGTTTAGCGCTTTAGATAAGTCTTGTGAGCAGTAATGAGATTGGTAATGGGCACATTTTCCAAGCACGCACAAAACTTCCCCGGCAGTGGCGAAAGTGTGCTTAAGTCCTAACAGTGTGATAGGAGAAATATTTCACGGGGGGAAAATTGTGCTTTGTGTATTCTCAAATAACGGAAAATTCTCAAAATTTTACCAAAATCTGTCGTTCAATTTTGTGTGGTCAAAATCGATACAAAAAGTGTCGATAATTGTGTGGTTCTCAGGACAAGTGCGTGCACACAAGTTGCATAAGTGAAGCTTCCTGCGGTCAACATGATGGCGAGGGACGCTTGGGCCACAGATTATTTTTTTTACCGGATCACGACCACCAAAAGGAGCTTGGACACCAAGCACGGCCTGGAAATGGTACGGAGTACATTGTTCTACGGATAAGTATTTCCATTATGAATGCATGTGAATTTATATGAACGCATGTCAAATTATAATTAGCGGTCATGGAAAGGTTTTCAGATTGGTGTGAGAAACAAAAATATAGTTGTTATCATTGTATCTGTGAATAATCCTTTGGATTTAAGTGGATTAACTTATCTGAAACATCCGCATAGGATGCTGTCACTTAGGAATTTATGAAGTACATTACCCACCGAAGGTTAATTAAGGGACGGTATGGACCCACAATTGTTTTTAAATACTCAGTCATTCTAAATTAAATACAGAAAGAACAGGAGCATTGAAACGACAAGAACTATTGAGAGAGTGCATTTCCGCAGTGTGTGGGAAGAGACCGATTAAGATTTGAGTTCTTACCTAAGAACGGGAAAAGGATATTTATCCAGGTGAGTGAAAGCAATGTAATACACATTGCGTATTCACAATGCAAGTGTTGGTGGTGCATAAAGAGAAGGAAATTATTGGAGCAATGCAATTAGGTAATAAATCCTTTTATGCATATAGTATAGAAATGCGTCAACTATACACACATATACACAGTGTCATTGACGATGGTCAGTACTTGGGACGTGATGTTTTGTAGGGACTTTTTATTTAAAAAAAAAAGGTGCTGACGCGGACTCCCCAAAGCTTTGCTGTTGTGATCATTTATTGTACTTTTGTGTGCACTGCGTATGCACACCGATGTGGTAGGGGAATTACTTGAGGTCTAAAATATAAAAAAAATAGATGGGAATGTAGATATAGGTATAAAAGGGGGAGGGTGTATGTGACTGCTAATGAGTGAGGATCATCGTATGTGACATACAAGCTCATTAGAGTGGAAAACTTACACCTGCATGACAACAGTAATAACAAAAGGGAGCTCCCCATGCAATTTGGTGGTTCTTGTACACATACGAAGTACACAATAATAGCTGGGCTCTCTTGAGTCACACGAGAATTATTCTTAATCTTTTTGTTTCTATTCTACCACGGAGGACAGTGGACCTTTTGTCTCCCCCGCCATTCCCTGTTATTTACTTCTTTCTTCGTCTTTTTTTTTTTTTTTTTTTAAGAGAGACGGATTCATCCCACTTCCGTTCTTTTTTCCATCCCTAATAATACTGGAAGTGTTCCGTACTGTACTAATTGAGTGGAGACAGCCGAAATAATTCTTTTTTCTTCGTCAATGAGTTTGGGAGCGAAACAATCGCGGACTTTTGCGGTGGTAGCACCAAAAAAGAAACGTCGGAGGCTTTGTGACAGTGATTTATATGAACAAAACATTATTTCTCTCCAGCAAGTGCTTTCACTACATTTTTCGTCGTCCTTTTTAAGAAGGAACTCGACGGATTTGTTATTTTTTTCATCATCTGTGCCGGGAGGAAAGGGGGGGGGAGTGATAAATGTGTTTGGTGTGTGTAAAGTTAAGCTGTTCTTCATATATTCCTAAGTCTGTCTCTCTCTCTCTCTCTCTCTCTCTCTCTCTCTCTCTCTCTCTCTCCCCCTCTCTCGTTCTCTCTCTCTCTCTCTAGTTTTGTACCGCACAAGTGGATGAAGATGAAGAGAAATGGAAGGGGGAGGGGAAAAGTTGTGAGTGTGTGAATAAAGTGTCGTGCTACTTGTCCTTGTCGACACTGTGCAAACTTCATGTGTTTCCTAGTTATTTTTTGTCGTGGTATCCTCATATACTTATATGAAGACAGATTTCTTTGGCAAGAGAGTGTATTTGTTCCAGTCAAGTCAAATTATTTCTGTCTTCACCTTTTTTCCCTTTCGCTTTCAAATGATTCTACACCCCTGCAATTTTTTTCTCAAAAGAAAAGTGTCAAACTTGTGTTAAACAAGTTTACACAGAAGAATCCGGAGGAAATACTACAGGGAAGATAATTGCGTGTGCCAGCAAATAATATTTCTTCCGCTCAATTTTTTCTCCCTTTTTTGGGGAGAAACAAAAAAAAAATTAGTAATAAATTGCAACCACGGCCTTAAATATTTCATTTCAGGGAGAGCCAAATCATCGGCTTACAGTACGCATTTGTTACTGTCTCAAACAGGAAATTCGAAAAACAAATACATGAGATTTTGCTGGTGGTCAAAGGTCATTTGTACATGGACTTCGCGTTATGTAATTTCTCTCTCTCTCTCTCACTCTCTCTTTCTCTGCCTCTCCTGTATGTCGTGAAGGAAGGCGACAACAAGAGCCTTCAACCTTTGAGCATTTAATCCCTGAGTAATAATAATAATGACCGCGTGTAAAAGCTCGACATTTCTGATGTTTTCTTGCATAAAACGTGTTAATTTCATTCTTTTTATGCATGTTAAAATGCTGCTTTATTATTATTAAATTGCTTGTTTTCCCCTCGCGTATACTAATGGCACGCACACTTGAAGCTGCTGAAGACGGCAATTGTCATGGAGAATGTAATTTAAAATGCAAATACTTTATCAAATGTCCATATAAATTTCCCCCTCTGGCAGGGTTTCTCGCTCTCACCGTAATTTCTCCTGTCTACCACCAAAAAGCAAGGCAGTATACATGACAGAAGTTATAAAATTATTATTCTCCGTTAAAATTCCTTCCAGCATTGGCATTGACTATCGCCATGTCCTTTTTTATGGGGTCAGAGGACGCTTTTTTTTTTTGGTCCAAGTGAATACTCTTGGTTTTCTTTGGGTACAAGCAGTTTGCACTTAATTTTAAAGTCTTTTGTTATGAGTTCTTTTATTTTTGTCCATTTTACCGGAGACGCCGAAAGTTTGTATCTACTATTTACAGTGTCTATACTGTGGCCGTATATAACTACTAGGTATGTACATGTACATATGTATGTCCTTTTTTCGCATGGCAATAGCTGCAGTTTCACCCAATGCATGCTTGGAATCCCGACATAATTTGAATAATGAATGTCTCTCTCGGCTCTCACGTGAAGACAAATTACGAGAACGACCAGAATCTTTTGGGATTCCTGCAGGAATTTTACACGATAGATCATTTATTGATTTTTCATTAATGAGTGCTATTGAGCAGAAAAAGAGGAACAGCAGGCCCAGCGAAAACTCTCGAGAGGTGTGAAAGGAAAAGTAATAAAATTTGTCATTATTATTCATCAGTGCCACCTTCTGCAGACATTTCACTTAAAGGTGTTTTTGCCATAGACATAGTGGGGTAGTCATTTTTTTTTCTACAAAAATCGTGAGGAGTACAAAGGAATTCTTTTATGTATTAGTAATGTACAAAATCTGTAGTGTGGCAACAACACTCCAGCTTATTTGTAGGGACTGGACATGGTATTGCTGTTCTGCTGTAAATTAATACTCCGCAGACGAAAGATGACGTCAGGAGGAGGATCTGGAATAGGATAGATAGATACATAATGTGGGGATATTTTTTTTTAGGATGATGACCAATTGCCTCCCTCCATGTAGTCATTATTATTATTATTAACGTTAAAAAATATTAGCTCAGAAACAATGTAGCTCTGCATTTTCATGACCATATTAAATTTCAAATGCTGGCAAAAAATTTTCCACTATTATGTAGCCTAATAATAGCAAATGAATTTCGGACACAAGGAATTCGTACAGTGTGCAAGCCTATGAAATGGAGAAGGATACTCGTGGGATAGAAAAATATTTGGTGTTACTACTTTGAGTACTTTCATAATTTGCAAAGAGAGAAAAAAATAATTAAAAAAATACAATACACAGTACTTGATAATAATAATTACTACGTCGTTGGTTGAAAGTCTATTTTGGCTTGAATTTGATTTGTGTAGTTGCAGATGGTATTATGAAGGGATTGTTTTTCCTCATACTGACACTTTTTTTTTAGCAAGGATCGGCTGGAGCTCTTGAATTACCATGCTGCAAGCACATTTGTTACTTTTTGTTTGTGTATGCATATGTATGTATATAGAGAGGGTTAGGAAAAATGTTTTTGAGCTATTACATGGAGAGAGCCAGTGACAAATGGCTGTAATCAATATTGTCGATTCGTATCCGATGCACGCCCTCAATCTCAAATTAAGATTTCACACACACATTCTAACATCACCTTTTGGTCCCTGTTGTTGTATTATTATTGCTGTGACTTTGGCGACTCACTTTTTCAATCCCTCTCGCTCTCTCTCTCTCTCTCTCTCTCTTTCTTTCTCTCTCTTGCCCTCTCTATTGTACGCCCCTTTTATGCCAGTCTCACTATGTAGTTTTTGTTTTTGCACACTAACTCTCATCATCCCCCTATCTGGCTAATCCGTTTGTACAAGTGTAACCAGCCAAGGCTTCCACCACCATCTACAACATTGACATAGATGAGTGTAGAGAAACCTTGCATTCTTTGAAACCCCTCTAGATCATATGCTTTTTATGGGGTGGATTTCGTTTTTTTTTTAATCCTAATCTTTGTCATGTGTGAGTCTTTTTTTTTTTTTTATCAATCGTCGTACGTATATAATGTTCTATGTCGGATAGCGCATCTCACCAAAGACACACTTGCTATTCACATTTTTATTTGCCTATAAAAATTCTCCAACAAATTTCCAAAAAAAGTGCAGATCTACAAGAATTCACACGTGAAAGCGATACTTGAGAAGATTTTGAAGGGGGCTTGAAAAAAAATGGTTGGAGAGTCTTTTTCGGATTCTGTACCAAGATGTTTTTTTTCTCAACATCCGAAGTATGTTTTTTTTGTGAATGTCAAGGAGCTAGTTGTTTTTTTGCATAAAAGATTTTCCCAAAAAGTTTGTTCCCCGTTGCTTATTTTCACTGAGGCATTTGATTTAAGTAGGCAGTAAATAATACTAAAGGCTATGGATTATGTACCCTTAAAAATTCTTGGAATTCCCGCAAAGAAAAAGCAGTGGGAATGGTGCCACAGACTTTGCATGCACTCACGAAATGGACAAATAGGAAGAAATGAGTGAGAAACTAAGGAGTAGAGGAAGACGATGAAAAAAAAAAGACAACAACACATGATTTGGTTTTTTTAAATTTATTTCTGTGTGACTGCAAATGACTTTGTATTTTTTTTTTGTGGAGGGAGAATGGGGAAGAAAAACAGAAGAAAAAAAAACATTGTTGACATTTTTCGGCTTGTTTCTGTCTCTCACATACAAAGACAAGAGTGTAATAAAAGTGACAATGAAGAAGGAGAAGGAGTTCCCCTCCACCATTTCACCCTGAAAGGGGAAGAAGCTGCTCTCCTTCCTCCTCTTCCCCTCTTTTACCATGCTCTTGAATAGTCAATGAAGTGTGCAGATACAATTGCCAGCGAAAAGAGGGACAGTATGCTCGGCATTTCTCTTCACGATGACAAGAATTGTCCTTTAGAGAATAAAAAAAAACAACAACAGACAAAAAAATATAAAGTCGGGACTTTTTATGTACAATGTCTATTATCATAAACTCCGTGTGTTTGGGAACGAAAATGGGAGAAGTACCTTTTGTACAAATTACTCAGAAATTGTGAATATACGAAACATTTTATTTAATTTTTTTTTCTAAATTGTGTTTTTTATTATTTCGGAATCTCTAGTAACTAGCATTACAAAGAGTTTTTGTGCCTACGCTTTAACAAGAGGAATGTATAGTCATACACATTTTCTCTCAAATATATTCACACACATAAAAAAAAAGAAGAATTACGCTGTATTGTTGATGAGCATTTAGTTTTGCTGTAAGATGGAAGGGGGAGAAAAAATAATCACGATTTTGACAATCGTATATACATTCGGAAAATTGTTTTTTTTTCTGTTATTCTTATCATTTCTTTCTCTGCTTTTGAACGAGGGAGAGAGAGAGAAAGAGGAGAAATGTCCCAGAGCATTGTAGCCGGTGCATGTTTGTGGGTAACATTGCATTGTATTTAACAACATGGCACTCATTCCTCCGTAGTGAATTAACCCCGAGATCATCATCATTTGAGGATGCGTGCAAGGCTCATTGTAAAGGAGATGTCAGTGTATTGAGCAGGGTCATGTGAGAGAGTTGATCTTTTTTTTTTCCTCTAACGTATTTTCTCCTCCTCCTCCTCCCTTTCTTTTTGTTTCTTGTGGCATTATTATTTTTTGTTTTGGTTAGGAAAGTTCTCGTAGTGGCCAAATAGCAAAAGTTTAAGTGTAATTACTTGTTGGAAGCGAATGTCTTTTTAATTCTTAACTCTCCTGACAGACTTGTTCTGTATTTTTTGTTTGTTTGACGTAGAAAAACATGTTCAGGTGTGGATACTGTAGTAATGATTTTTTTTAGACTCAACGGTAGTAGTAGTATCTATTTGCTGATATTTCTCCATCTCTTAAGGCCTTTGTAGGGACGTGTGTTGTCTGTAAAGGTGGGTTTTATGAATGGGAGATTTTTTTTTATTATGTCAAGTCAATGACAGCATGGCAGAGTTTTTTTTTCTTCTTCTTTTTTTTTTAATTATAAGCCTTGGAAGTTCTTGATAGTGATGTAGTGATTATGGAGAAATTGGCAGGCTTCCAAATGCAACTCCAGGGTGAATTAAAACAACATAGGTGTTGATGATGATAATGATGACTAAGCCATATGGAACTACCAAGCTTCTTACAATGTGATTTGAGAGAGAAAGAGAAAATAAAAGGGAAAAGACATATTCCGTATACAATCAAAGAGACTAAGCCAAGGAAAGCCGGATAAGGGCGTTAATAGACAATCAGGAGTAAAAACAAAAATACAAGAAAGGAATAAAAAGAATATTTTTAATTCGGCGTGAGATTGTTTTATTTGAAACAAATCAAATGAAATGCCTGTGGTAGTTGCTTCCTAAAATCAGCAAAACTAGTGCTTTCACATGCAAAGATTTCTCCCCTTTTCTATACATGTGATTCAAAACAAGCAACAAAACCCAGAGTTTCTTCATTTATGGTCTTTATTTAGAATGAAACACCAATTGAGGAAAAGTACTTGTAGAACAAAAAAAAATGTTCTCATAGAACTAAAGTGCATGGCAGTAGTAATAATGAATCAAAGGGAGTAATATTTGTGACTGAGGGACGTTGTCTTGAAAAGATATGGGAATCCTTGCGTTCTGGTTAATTGGTCATGGAGATTATATGGGAAAAGAAATCTCAGGGTATGTCCTATGTATGTACGTGTGTACGTATGTATACAAATGTATAGGAATAGAAAGAAGAATTGAATACGCTTTTTTTCATGATTGAAAGGAGAGAAGAACGGCTCGATAAAAGTGGTTGCTCTTGTGTAAGACAGCCGTCCCTGATTTTGGTCCCTTGTTGTGTGTACGAGGAGGCATGTAGCTAAATGTTGCTCAGGGAAATTCTCTCTATAAATAACGAGTACGATCCTAACCGTGGTAAGATTTATTTGGAGTAACTATACGATAATGTTAATAATAGTAGCAAAAATGATTATTAAAAAGGATGACTTGGAAGAAGTAAATCATGAAGAAATAACAATCACGACTATTATTATTATTTTCTTTTAATCTCCAAAGCACTTTGTGATTAATTCCCTCGGCATTTTACGTGTTATAAAGAATAAAGTGGGCACTTGTCATGTATTAACCTACTCACGGGTAGATCGAGGGAGAGAGAGAGAGAAATAGAGAGAGAGCGACTCGGGGAAAAAAGTGATGAAAAGGCACGAAGCACCTTGAATCAGGTTAAGACTCGTAGCCATAACGTAAACTTTTTTTCATTGTTACTTGATTGTATGCATTCGGCATAGGTACATGTGCAAGACATCATGAAATTCGCAAAGGAAATGTTTTTTTTCCTTTCGTGACACTTTGTGGTTTGATGAAAAAGTTTTATCATTTTTTCCTATTCTATACTACTTCTCCTGTACGGCTAATTTTTTTTTTTTCATTCAGCTGTTTTTTCCCTTAAAATTTCCAATTCTCTAAACATGTGTCACGTTCTTTTTCTTCCTTCGTCTCTCTCCCGTGTCTCATCTCTGTCTTGACTCTCTCCCTCTTTCGCCTTTGGTATATGTCGACGCCTTGGCGCAAATTTTCTTTTAAAGTACTCCTATGCCTTGCAAATGTTTTATAAAGCACCACAGCCAGTAAATAATAAAATTGACAATGAACCCACACGCACAAAACGGAGGGAAGAAGCAAGCTCTGGCTCTTGCTCCTTTCCCGTTAGTAACAAAGTCTGTTGCATGGCAATCCCCAATAGTAAATAGTTTTTTTTTTCTTGAACACTGACGCCGTTGTCACCTAACGCCTTGTGCTCCTCTCGTACTTTCTTACCTTTGTATTAGTTGCCCACCATAATCCTTCTTTACAGATGCATCAAAATTAGAAATAAAAGAGGTTCAACAGTTTTTTCTTTACTCTGATGATGAAATGGTAACAGTAAATGAATCTCGATGAATGCTCTAAGCACCTTTTTATGTGAAAATATATAAAAAAGGTTTTTTTTGAAGGAAATTAAATTCTTGATCCTCTCCTGTAGAAAAAAAAATCCTGTAAAATACTTAATTTCTTTCTTCCCCTATTACGTGCACCTGAGCACGGAGGAAGAAGAATCTGAGGTGACCATATGTTCTGCAGGGATTTTTTAGTACATACGTAAGTATCATTGCCTCAATAAATCTTTTACCCCCGTTGCGTCCCATCTGGTGCGGTGGAAATAAGGGGTAAAATGCGTGACACGAGTAATTACACACAATAGCCAATTTATTTTGTGGAGAGAAATTGGCAGTGTGGTAGGGGAGACTGTGGGAGAGACCTTGGAAGGGTTATGGATTTATTTTCTTGTGAAATATTATATTATAATATGTCGTTGACAGAAACAAAGAGAGAGAGAGAGCGAGAGAGAGAGAAAAAGGGGAAATAGAGGAACAATGATGGAAATATAAAAATTGCAATGATAATATAGTGGGAGAGACACTTTGGCTAAAATAGTTTTTTTATTACGGCAGTGCGTTACGCTCAAGACACTCAATCGTCGTGATTTCTTTGACATGGAACAGAAGCAGACACACGCGGGGTTGCATTTTATTTAAGACGCAGTCTTTTTTTTTTATATATATATATATCTCACATGAAATGCTTTTTTTACACTTCCACGGATAAAATCATGCCATGGACTTGGGAAAACCCAGGTGGAATCTGAAGCAAAAATCAAGAGAAAAGTTTTGCGAAATTACTCTAAACTTGCTAATTGTTTCGCTCGCCGACGAGCAGATGCATAGTCATTTGTTTCCTTCATACAAGTCGTAGAAGTGCTTTTAGTATCCCACATTAAAAAAATGGTTAATTCCATTGATTGGACACAACCGAACAGGATGTCATGAGAGAAGATTTTATCGTAGCTTCAACTTTATGGGGTGAGATTTGGTTCAGATCCAACCCCATTTGATTTGGTTGAATGTACTTGTATTTCCACCCCCCAAAAAAAAGACCCAGATGGTCCAGTCAAGGCAGGTCCAGTGATCATGAAAGGAATCCTTTAAGAAAAGCCTTAACTTCCCACACTTCTCTTTGGATATTTTCTTTGAAAAGTTGTATCTTTTTCTCTAAGGAAGGAGCAATTTGTACTGGATCTGCTAAGAGACCAGGAGAAGAAATAGAATGGGGAAGGAGGGGGAGGGGTAAATCAGGCTTCTTAGAAGGAGGGGGGAAAGGACTTCTATTTTGTTGGGGTGAGAAAAAAAAATGAAGCTAAGTGCGTACGTTATAATAATAATAACAATATAAGTGTATGCACGTAACGTACGTTCAGGTTACATTACGTGGACCCTCCCACTTAAATAAATCGTCAAGTCTCCTTCTCAGCTGGATGTGTAGAAGCGTGTGTTTATGTGTGTGTGTGTGCACGTTGGTTGTGTGTATATGTGAAATTTTTCCCTATTTTTTTCCTCCTTCTTCTTCTGATGAAAGTTTCCCTTTGCTATCCACTCCATATATTCCTTCTAGGTTGCATCTGGTGTAGTTACATTTGAAAAATAAAACGTGTGTACAATTTCCGATGAGAGGGGAGAGAGAGAGAGAGAGAGAGAAGGAGTAGAGTATGCATAATTCTTTTCTCATATCGTGTGTGTCTTATTAGTTGGTGTTGGGCATTGATGACGGTGGTGTGGTGGAGAAAAATCTCTCGTCAAGTCTCACTGTGATGAGTACGAGAGTTTGAGAGTGTTTTGTGTGTGTGTGTGAGAGAGAAAGAGAGAGAGAGAGAACTTATATATTTACCCTTGTCAAAGTGGGACTCTCCTTCAAATGTGTGAAGAAATCATAAAGAAAAAGGGGGGAAATCCCTTGACGAAGAGAAGTTTATCATCGTAAAAAAATTTATTATTAGTGAGAAATTTAAGTTTTTTCTTCACGCTGGAGTAGTAAGACGGAGGGAAAAAAAAGTTTTGGGTCTTGGAAATACATATTTTAGGAGATTATTTGCATACGTGCAAAAGTATCCCCGGTAGGACCAGAGAGAGAAAGAGAGAGACAGAAAGGTTCACACACATTTTATGACCAACTTGAACTTTCTGGGTATTAAAAAAGTTGAGACTTTATATTTTTCCTAGTTCGTGAGAGAGCGAGGGGGCAAAATGTAAATTCTTATTTTCTTTGTCCGTATTGCGGATATTCGGTGTCTATCCTGTCTCGCGTTACACCCGTCCAAAGTGTTTCCCTGTCACTGGAGACTGTGAAAAATTCCTGGAAGCGAGACGAATGTGGTGGAGTTTTCTCCTCTTTGAGACTACATCCCACTCAAACGCCCAGTTTTATTTTTTTTTTTTTAGCCGGGTGAAGAAGACTGCTTGTGTGTGTGAGGTCATATCGTTTTGAAGAGATGGGAATTTTATTTTGGTGCTAGTGTGAGCATAAAAAGAAGACGATGAAAAAAATATGTGTATAGATGTGGTTAGCAAATAAAAAATAAATAAATAATATCATCAAAATATATACAGGGGGATGAGGGTGGAAATGTGTCACTGTCTGCATTATATAAATTTATTTCCCCCCCTTTTTTTTTGCTCTCTTCGTCGTATCCCCAAGACGTGCTTATGTGCGTGCTTTGAGGCTTTTGTTGATGGAAGTAAAATGAACCGGGGGACTGTGTGACAGGGTTTTTTTTTGCAACGAAATAGTATATACCGCACACAAAAGAACGCTTTCTTTATTTGTTTGTTTGTTGTTGCAAGTAATAAAGAAAAAAAGAACGTGCTTTTGATTGACTGGAGCAAATTTCTGCCTTGCTTATTTTTATGGTTTTGTTTACTCACACAAAAGGATAGCGCAAAGCTCTCTTGAAGCGGATTCGGCGAAGAAGCATTTGGTGGAGAAGGCAGGGGGGAGAAGACGGAGAGCGAAGCTTAGAAATAGAGAAAGACAGACAGAAAAAAATGAAAGGCGTCGTCTCTTTTTGAGCGTCAACAATAGTTGTATTACTGTTATTATAAAATTTTAACTATTACACAAGTGCAACAACGGATGGGTTTGGAGAGAAAACAAAAGGGACGTAAGAGAGAGAGAGAGAGGGAAGAGAGAGGAAATGTAAATAAATTATAATAACTTTTACTCATTTCCAACTCCATTGTAAGGGCCCCAACATAATTAGGGTGTATTTCCGGTGAATAAATTTGAATACCAAAAATAACTATTTTTATTTGACGGATGTATGCATATATTCGTCGTTGACCGGCTTGTCAAAGACATACAGAGAGAGAGACAGAGAGAGACAGAGAGAGTGACAAAGACCAAGATGAGAAGTGGGTTCTTATTGTTCTTCCTCTTTTCCTTTGGACACTGTAGTTACGTACATGTCATGATGTCTCAATGAGACTGTGTCATATCAACCTATTTAAGGATATTATTTAATTGAACAATTGATGAACACAAGTGAAAAGAGACAAATCACCTCGCTACTCGCTATTCCAGCTCTCAGGGATATGCAGAGGGTTTGCATGGGCTTCGAGAATAAACTACTAATTGAAATGTCGTGAGACGTGAAGGGGGGAAGAGATATGGAGAATCATCACAATAATAAATCCGTCGGTACGAAGATGAAAGACTCAAAGAGGGAAGATGAAGGGGGAAAGTGTACAAAGGAGGAGGAGAGCAACGGCCGTGAAGCGCGGCCGGATCTTGGTGAGGCTAATAATAATAAAAAGACAATAAAAGGAGATGAAGGGAAGCCAGGAGAGAATCCTCCTGTCAATAATGAGAAGGGGTCGGTGGCGGAGAAGGAGGAGAAAGGAAAGAAGAAGAAGAAGCAGACGAAGGAAGAGAAGAGGAAGAAGGACCGTAATTCATTGATTGGGGAAGAGTCCCAATCAGTAGCCTCATTAGGGAAGTTAATGACGAGCGAGCCCGTTAGCACTTCCACCGTTAGCACGGACGTCCTAAGTGGCCCAGGGAATCCTGAGAACGACACCGGTGAGGGAAAAGTTGTGCGGAGTAGCCCCAATGAGAATGAGAAGAAGGTGAAACTTCGTCCAAAAACCGCATCCAGCATCCCCCGCAACCGGAACATTGAGAGTTGGTGTGGAGGAAATAATGAGGGGAGCTGTGTGGGTGGTGGTCATAATCCCGGTTTTGATGAAGACGTCCCCAACAGACGTTTCACCATGATCGAAACTTCAGTGAGTCAGAGCAATAATCACCTGATGGGGAAAAAAGCTGGGAGGAGGACTCCTAGCAGGGGGGATGGAAGTGGTGGTAGTAGCAGCCAGGCTAATGGGAACAAGTTTCAGTCAGAGAAATTGGGAGAAAAGAAAGATCATCACCAGCCTCATGAGGCTAAGACGACGACGATGATGATGATGATGACTTCCACTGAGAACCGGTTGAGTCGAGGCTTGAATCGTATCTTCCGACGTCAGCAAACTTATCATGTGAGTAAGATGGCCAGACGTGCCATGTCCGAAAACAATTTGACTACCACCAGCAGTAAAGTTCGGCTCGTGGATCAAGAAGCCCTCGACCAACAACTGCCTCCTTCTCCTCAACCTCCTCCGCCTCCTCCTCATCCTCCTCAACATCATCAGCCAGAGCCGGCGACACTTATTTCCTCCACGACCTGTACTTCTTCTCCTCTCATTAATCATCCCCGTAAGGAGGAGAGTAGTAGCAGTAGTGCCGGAACGGAGACGATTAAGGTTAGTTTCCTACTAGGGCCATGTGTATATGCACGTAATAACATGATGTCTTTTTTTTTCTCTTCTCTTCACCAAATACATTATTATCACGTATTGTTTTTTTTTTAAAGTAAAATACTAGGCTATTATTTCTAAAAGTGTCTTCCATCTTATTATCCGTCTTGTTTTTTTTTTTCAAACAAGGACCGATTTATTGGGGGGGAAATATGTCAATTTCTAGGTTAATCGTTGGTATTAAAGCATATTAGAATTGTTATCACCCAAAGAAAATTTGCTTTAATAGCCAGAAACAATGTTCTTACTGCAGGAGGTTGACACGCACGTCCTTTTCTCACGCCAGTATCAATGAAAAGGGTTAATGGATGACACTTTGAAATGCTTTTTTAAAAATTAAAGAGAAATGGCGGACAAAAACAAGAGGGGTTGTAGCCACAGCCGGGGAGTACATAAGAGCTATAGACACGAAGGGAAAGAGCAGAGAAAAATGGAGAAATGAAGATATGACAAGTTAAGGAAATGCACTTTTTTACGCGTAACGAGTGCATTTAACAAAAGAACTTGATTACTAGAAAAGACTATGGGGATTAAATGGATTTTTTTTAAAGAAAAGAAAAGATGAATAGAGTCAGAAACTTTTCCTCTTCATTTTTCTTCCTCTTCTCTTCAACCTCACTTATTATTCTCAAAAAATTGTTTGTTCAATTATACACCATACATTTTCTCTTCGACACGGAGTTGTAGGTATTTCCTCATGGTTTCCTTCCCAAGTCTCTCCCTTTTCCTTGTTCGCACACACACACCAGAAAAAGCGCAAAGAGAGAGAGAGAGAGAGAGAGAGACGGCAAGCGAGTAAAAAAAAGTACAAAGAGGAAGATTAATAATGCAGTTGTTATAGAAAGTGTGATGTTTTCATTTGCGAAAGGGAAGACAAAGTATGGAGAGAGAATTGAGAGGAAGAGAGAGAAAGAGAGAGAGATAGCATTAGGAGAAAAGGCCAAGAGCAATTTGTTCTAATACATTATGTAGTATGTGGCACGTACTAAAAAAAACTCGGCATTTATTCTCTGTATACACAAGAGAGAGAAAGGGAAAAATGAAGGTCATTACTTTTTTGCGAAAAAAAAAACTTCTTCAAGTGGAAGTCTTCTTCTACTCAGTGTTTTTCAAGTGGAATGGACCGTATTGCATTATTACCTGATCTGACAGAAGAGAGAGAGAGGGAGAAAGAGTCATGGTGTGAGTACAAGAGTGAATGTGAGAAAATAAATCTGGAGAGGGTATTTTTTTTCCTTCACTGCTCTTGTTACTCTACATGTTGTTGGTGCTCCTGATGTTGCTGTTGTTTGCTGGTGGGAAATTAGGAGCATTACATTACATGGGGACGGGGCAGGGTTTAACACAGGAAAAGAAAGAGGAGAGAGACAACGAGCGAGAGAGAGTGAAAGATAGACGAGCTTCTAAATGTGTGTGCGATTACTCAATCACTCCTCATGGAAATCATTGCAATCTTTGACTAAAAGAATCCTTTGGAATACACCCAGCGTATTCTTTTCCTCCTTTTTTCCTATTTTTTTTATCCACTTGAAAGACATTGAACGCTGAAGTAACACCAGAGAATTTTTTTTTTCATGAAAGCACCCTGAACCTTCTTTTGTCTGACTTTTCTAATACTTGTAGCATTTATTCTTTATAACTGACATTTTTACGAATTTTCTCCTTGTCTTGCACGAGTACATTTTTATACGTAAAAAAAAATTACAACAAAAATGTATTAATGTGTAAATGCAATGTTGCTTGGCAGTAGCTAGCGTGTAAAAGGGAATTCTTGGCTGGATATTATTATTCCGTGCAAAAATCATAACATTGCGAGTCAAAATCATCATAATTAAGCCCATTATTTACTAATACTTGCCTTTGAAGCAAATATATGATTATTATGATTAAGTAACTCATAGGCAAGTCTGATTTGGCCAATGGACAGGGATGGAAAAAACCAAATACCATTAGCTGAACGATAATGTGAGGAACGTGAATGTAAGGAAAAAAAAATCATTTGCAGGAGGGAGAGATATAATCTCTGCATTTTTTTTCTATGTCTCGGATAAATGCACATTAGAGCTACCCAGCTCTATGTATGTTCACCTGACTAAACCATAATGGCATAGGAAATTCTGACTAAGTAAATAATTAAATTATTATTGCATTCCTCAACGAGAATTGCGTGCATAGAAGGTACGATTCCTTTTGCCTAATTTTTTGGTATGTTTTGGTATATGCCAATGTATGTATGTACATATGTATATATGTACCCTTTTTTGTACTCTCATACTCTGATTCACTTGTCATCCCCACAAATCCACAAGTTGCAAAATAATACGGACTCAACCAACTTTTTTGTACCCCATCGAACAATTGGGAACAACGTTGAATCGCAAGTTTTATACTTGCAACTATACTGTACAACAGAATTTTGCAGCTTTAAGTAGTTACTCGATGTATAAATCCCTGTGATTAGGTAAATACAAAAGCATATGTGGATGAGGCTGATGCGGTGTACGTGCGTCTCAATAATATTGATAAACCGGTTTTTTTTTGTAATAAAACAGAGAGACATAAATATAAATAGATGGGAAGTTGGAGGGGCTCATAATAATAACAACATATAGAAGGAAGAAAAGGGGGAAACAAAAATATTGTGAAATTTACCAAAAGCTCGCAAAACTGCGGGTGTCTCTCAGGCCGTTGGATATGTATATATTATGTATGCATGCATCTATATAGTAAGCATGTACATATGCGGAGATGAAATTGGCTAAAAAAGGGAGAATGGCATTCGTGTGTAGTGAAAAGTCATATTCAACACAAAGGATGTTTTGGGATTTGTAATATATAGATATATTATGGGTTTTTTTTATACGATGGAGTTAAGGGTCAAATGTCAGTGGTGATAAGGCTTAAGCGAGAGTCATGATTCCCATGGCGTAAAAGAAGGGAACATAATAGCGATGAGGAGCTGGGACAGGGAGGAAGGTCCATGTGGTATTAATTTCATGATTTTTTTCCCCGCATAATTACGTACATCCACATGACGCTCAACGTATGTCTTAACAGTCTTTATATAATATAAAAACCTCCTAGATTTTTCCCTTGTTGAGTACATGTAGGGAATTATGTACACCTACACAATACTTCACATCAAAGATTTACGTAAACACGTCTGCCGTGCACTACTGATTGAGAAAGAAGGCGAAAAAAAACGGTTATTGACGAGATTTGAAAATTAAAATTTATTGACTAAGACACTAATGGCAGAATTTCCGTCATTAATGGCTATATTTACCAACTAATTTCTAACTAATTATCTCAAGTTACCATCTCTACGAGCCTTGTTTTTTTCTTGGGTGGGAGGAAGAAATTGATCACGTTATGATGGCATGAATGTATCTGCTTTGAAATCCTTTTTTTTTCCCCCACGCTAGACTTGTTGAGCATTTGATTAGGAGTCATTACACGGGGATGGCATCAACAATAAATGACAAAGACGAGGAAAATCTGTGGAGCGTTATTACAGCGTTCTACAAATATTGTAAGGAGGTTCTCTGATGTTTCTTACGGACTACTTTGACATGGAAAGAGGATGCAAAAAAAAATATATATTGACACATTTCGCCAGTGTTCATTTTTTTTCTCAACCAATCTACACGGTCCTGTTTCTGTGTCGTTTTGCTCTCTGTGGTTTTTTGGGAACTGTGCTGATGTCGGCAGTGTGGTGTGATGGTGGTATAGTGGTGCATTTAATGGACTCATGGCAATGGGTTAGTAGCAACACACTGGATGAGTCTTTGGTTTCTCCAAATTGCCTTCCTCTCCTACTACCGATCAGTATCAAGAGGGAGAAAGAAAGCAAGAGAGAGGGAGAGAGAAATACTAGAGAGACTTGAAGGAAACTGTGGTTACAGGAAAGGTTAATGTCGCTCGTTTTTACTTGTGTAGCATTTGACACTGCACTGTGATTTTTTTTATGACACTTTTCCCCTACACACATAAAATGTAATAAGGTTGGAAGAGATAAGTATCAGAGCAGTTATCGTTGTTATTGCCATTATCTCTGAGGGGTTGCAGTTGATGAAAGCGGGTTTCCATTCTCTTTCTCATCGAAATGTGAAGGAAGTACGTGTCTTTCTGTATGTCGAGGAGGGCGAAGAAAGCGTGTAGGAGAGAGAGAAAGAGAGAGAAAAAGTCGCAGATATATTATAGTAGTAAAGGGTTATCACCAAATTGTGTTCCTCTCTCTCTCTCTCTCTCTCTCTCTCTCATTGGTTTATGGAATCCAAACTAAGACAACATGGCAGTGGTTACGGTTGACAGGAGTGTCGTGTCCTCTTCTGTGGGTTTCCCATTTAAATGACCCAACATCGTAAACGGAAATCAAGCAGAAAGCTTTTTAGAGAAAAAGGAATCTTATCCAACCCCTTTTAATGATATTGGAGGTGCTTTCCTTTCCTTGGTCTTGTAATATTCTGTCGATCACATCCAATCCACTCCCATGTGTCAACTTCTGTCAACCAATCTGCCCTTCCTCATTTCCCTTAAGTGCATTTTGAATTGACTGGCGTCATCCAAACCCTGTGATTAGGAGATTGAGTACAGTCCAAAAAGTAGCTGGTCTTGATACTAGATTTAATTGGAAACTCTTGAAGGAGCTCTTCTTCTTTTTAAAAAAAATTTATTTCCGAAATTCAAACCTTTGACATGTTCTACGTTTTCAGGGGGTAAAACGAGAAAATGTAGTGCATAAAGTTTGGAATAACATTGATTACCTCAGGGGCATAAAAAGCAATGGAGTGTCCTTCTTATACGTGAATATTTACAAGATTTTCTGAAGATTTTTTTTTTTTTGCCCATTTTTTATGCTTAGCATTGGGCTTGCCACTTTTGACGTTTAGAACGCTCTTTTTTCCTTTATATAAATAAAGAGTTTTGAAAAGGGAGTAAAAGCCCGGAAAATTTATGAGATGTTCTTTCACCCATGATTTAGGACGTGCATGCTTAATGGTGATGAAATACAAGTATAATAAACAAGCGGCTTCGGTGAGGGAAATCGACATCTAATGATTTTTCGTCTCATGGAAATTCTCCCTCTTTCTGCTCTCTCTCTCTCTCTCTCTCTCCTTGGCGAAGGATGTCATGCGGCTGTAGTGAGGAAGATGTTTTTTTTTGCTTTTGCTGAGCAAGTCGTGAAGTTCTCTGTTCAGTTTTTTATGTCCTGCTCCTCCCTTTCACTGGTTTTCGCGCGTGTATT
Source organism: Disparrhopalites patrizii (assembly GCA_034698585.1). Lineage (NCBI taxonomy): Eukaryota > Metazoa > Arthropoda > Collembola > Symphypleona > Sminthuridae > Disparrhopalites > Disparrhopalites patrizii. The sequence goes on from JAQGBT010000079.1 coordinate 71,036, forward strand.
TTTTTCCGGGACTAAACATCCCCTTGGAAAGGGTTGAAAAAAGGATAAACTAACAGAAAGAGAGAGAGAGAGAAGGATTAAGTGCAAATGTGAGAGTAGGTATGCTTAAAATTTCAGGAGAGAGAGAGAGAGTAGTGGTAGCAGTCATACTGATTATCGTCTTGGCGAGAGATGTGAGGTTAATAATTAAACAAGTCATTGATGGTTTTTTTAGGAGTTCTTGCTTCTCATGTTCCCACTACGTTTTTTTTGCTTGATTTTTTGCTAATACGACGAGCATTTGCACATTTGCCACGCTTGTCTTTCCAGATCATTTCAAACTTAACTGTACATGCTTCGAGGGTGAAAGACACATGGTTTTTATGGGGCAGATTTTATGAGTTTTTTTTTCTTTTTCTTGCTCTCTCCCTCTTTCCATACCCTTCTCTTTAGTGACTTTTATTAGGGTTATAAATGGAAAATGATGTCTTTTTGTTATTTAGTTTCCAAATATTATTTTATTATTGCTGTATAGATACTTGAGGGCGTTGACAAATTAATATTCATGGAAAGTTTTGTGGTTTCCGAGCTGTGATACCTTTTAATTACATTATTATTATTAATATTCTAGTTTTTTTATTAATGTAATAAAGTTTCTGACATCTGGAAGTTCGACATTCCTGTGTTTTTAAGGATGTGACCACGTTCAAGTTTTGGAAACATTTCTGATTTTCAGATTTCCACCAGAGTATTCCTGACGTTTTTTTAGTAAGTTGTATTATCATCAAGAACTACAGTTCAAGAAGTTCTTCGGAGACAGATTTAGGTTTCATTAAATCTAATCATTTCTAGTTTTAAATTTGGGTTTATTTCATAAAGAAAAAAGTGTTTATCAATTACCTATATACATACATGTGTATATGCAATATGCATATATGTACCTATGTATGTATAAGCTGGTATGTTGTGTCATCGGAGGATTTAAATTTGAAGAAATGAATTCATGCTCGGTGGTCTTATATTTTTATTTTATCAGTTACTGCCGCGAGTAAAGACATATTTTTGACGCTTGTTTCTGAGTTTAATGAAGCTAATTACTTTGTATGACGCTACACTATTTATGGATTCATTAGGAAGTTTAATAGTATGTAATTCTTATCCATGGGTTCCTTTTTTTATGGAGTTAAAGTTTACTTACAAAAGAAGTTTCTCACATTCGCCGAGGTGATAAGGTGTCGTTTCGGGATGCCAATAGAAATAGTCTGAGAAACGAAAAAAAAGGGTGTAAAAATACATATATGTATGTAAGTAAGTACTTCCCCCCGCCGCCAAAGACGACGATCCGACAGATTAAATCTTGAGAGAAGAATAACGATCTCTTTCATGGCTCGTTTCCCTGTGTAATAATCCACGACTCTGTCTTATTCCTTCGCTTGATTTTTTTCCTTCATTATTAATACATATATCTATACTACTAATAGTGCAACGGACTGGGTCCCTTGTTCTCGGAGTTCAGTGGATTATTAACAAGCGAATCCAAATCCGCATGTGTGTATATTTCGGGTACATGTATTTATGTATGTTATGTATATAGATAGACAAAAGGGAATTGTGCAAACAACAGTCCATCAGTTTCCTTGGGGTCTGCAGATAGTAGTATATGTCAGATTTTTTCACAGGCTACATTATAATAGCTAGTAGAATAGGCAGGGATGCTTAAGAAGAAGCATTTCTCTCTTTTTTTTTGTTGTATCCTTGTCTCTTGAGAAAACACACGCTTTTTACGAATTGTGTGCGAAATGTAGAGACAAAAAAAAAGAGTGGACACTCATGACGGAACTGAGATTTGATCGACGATTTGCTGCCACTTGTGACAACAGAGTCGGTAAGGAACAGCGAGCAGCTGCGAGGAGAGTAAAAAAGAAAGGAAACTAAACAGAAAAACTGGTTAGTAAACACTTCTTAGTGCATACCCGAGAAAAGAGGAAGTTTCCTTCTATTAAATAAAATGAACGAGTAAATATTATCAGAAAAAGAACAACACAAGAGATTGCAAGGACTTGTCACTATAATAGATACTGGAGTTAGCCAGTTTTTTTGGTACAAAAATAGTTGTAGTTAAAGTTGTACGGCAGTGAGAAACGTTTTACGATGACTCATGGTACGTGGGTTGCAAATTACTCTTAATAATGCACTGTCAATCCACTGTGTACACGTACCAAACCAGCCACCTTGGACATTATTGGTAGTAAAGTTGCCTCCGTGTGTCTTGTGCATTGTTGGTGATGTGCGTGTAAATGGAAATGGCATGCATCATTAATCAGTTTGGTCATCCATCAAACCACTCCAAATTTCTCGAGTATAAAAGCCATGTTTTTGAGGGAGAAAATCAGCACAATGAAATGTTTATTTAAGTTTTTTTCCCCCTTTATTTTTTTTGTATCCATTAAAAAAACACTGCTGGCGATTTCACAAACACAAAGAGGTAAACATTCCAGGTACGGATGAGAAAAGCTGAAAAGGGTAGGTGAATGTATTTTAATTGGGCAATGTGAATTTGGGAAACGAAAAATGGTCCTCATCCATCTCTTTTTATCTCCAATACGAATGCAGACGAGATTTTCTCTCTGCCGGATGGAAGAAAGAAGTTCCTTTTTGCGGACGTTATTTCCCGTTGCCCATGTTTATATATGTATTTATGTCCGTATATTGTACATGATCATGAAAGCCCCTCTTGATTATGAGTTAAATGACGTAGGAAAACATTGTTGGCCTTTAAAATTGTGAAGATGCGAACACCAGCGTCTTTTGCTTTTCCGAATAAAAAAAAAGAATGTATACTGACACTGCAAAAGATACCAAAGACCTTTTTCCCAGACAATGCACCATGAGTTAAGAGTCTGAGAATGAGAAAATAAACCTCATTTACTACCGTGCACGTTTTTCTCCAACTTGTCCTTTGCCTTGAGTGCAACGTAGACATATACGGATGGAGGAAGAGGAGAGGAAGTTTTATTCTTCGGAAATAATAACAATAACAATCTTTTTCTATTCTCCGTAAATATTCTCGGTGTGGCAATTCCTCTCACGTTCCCTCAGATGTATACATACTATTTTCAAGAGGGAGGGAGGAGGATTTACCAGAGATTATAAATAAAGTTATGCATCCAAAAAAAATAATAGTTCTGGAAGTGCTTAGCTACAGAAACCAGGAATTTTTTGTCCCTACAGCATGGTTTGATTTAAACACTAATTTGCAGGCTACAACAAATGTTTGGCTGGGCTTCTTCTTGAGCCCTCTCCTCCCCTGTCACTAATCTAGAAACTAAACAAAATGCCACCAGACACACAATGTTATTTTAATTGAAAGGGTTTTAATCCCTACAACGTCAAAGGATTACGGGCTTCCTCGGAACAATACCTGAGCACTCCAAATGTTTTTGTTTTGCCTAATGCACAACACATACCTAATACACAACTGAAAATACTTTACTAAGGGGTTTTTTTTTCAAGCAAATCTCCCTGCTATAAGGTGTATTTGGGACGGTATGAGCTTTTCGTGGCATGCTTGGTATGCCAGTTTCTGTTCCTACCGGCATTTCAACCCTCGTGAGTACTCGAGTATCTACTTGAGTACAAGAAAGCTTGCGGATGTGAATGGTATATAAAGCAGAAAATTACCCAGCAAGAGAGAGAGAGACAGAGAGAGAGGGCATGTACTGTAAATAATGAGTTTGAACATTTTCAGTCCACGCTTTGAAGCGTAGTAATAAAGTGCTGATGGTAATAGTAAAGCCTCGCGCGCTCTCTCTTTCTCTCTTGTCTTTCTCCCTGACTCACATTTTGCCCCGTCGAGAAAGGTGTACTACTGCTCACGTAAAAACAGTCGCAATTTCATCTCGGGCGTGAGAACACACATGCAAAAAAAAACAACATCATTGGTGTGCTTTCCTATGTGAATATACCCTTGTGTGAGTCTCTCTCCTCCGTGTGCGTTGTTGTATTCTTATTGTGCATTATTAATTTGTACATAAAAAAAGTGAAGGTGAAGGATTACATTAAACGGAGTTCGTCAGTGTATGTCAGATTTGTTGTTAGTGCTTAAGTGCAATAATTATTTATCAGAACAATCTGGAACGACATGGGATTTTTTTGTGTGTGCTCGCTCTTGTAAGCCTAAGAAAAAGGAAGGAACTGAAGGAGAACAATAAACTTTTATTATCTGGATCGGGGGAAATGTGGAGGTTCTTCTGAAGGAGGCAGTGGGAGTTTTGTTAACTATTTTGGGTGTAGCAGTAAAGTAAGGAATTCCCTTGTAATTTGTTCCAGTCCATTTCAATGGGCGCACAGTTTGGCAACTGAATTTGTTACCGATTACTTGTAATAATTTTTTTTTTTAATTCCTGGGGGATGGCTGGTCGTATAATTAACGAGGGGACGACGAGGACGGAGTAAATACGTGGTTTCATTACAAAAGGAGAGCACCTGCGCGTATTAATCATTATCTGTTTAAATCTAAGGACCTGCATTGTTCTGTCCCAAATTGTGTAAGCATAAGCACATTACCTTCCATTGGGGACACTTCATTTTGAAAATGGTTACATTCATACTTTGAAGGGAATGACATATGGTAAAGTTTTTTAGGATTGCTCTTAAGACAAGGTGCGAAGCTTCTTTGCAATTTTGCGGAGTTTCCTTTACCTATACAGCAACTGAACTACTACTATTTCATGTGTAGTATGGAGCTCTTCAGTTGTGATAAGTCCGCCTTGAAGCAGGTAGTTTACTCAGGGAGAGATGATGGAGGGGAAATGTATTACGAAATCACAATGGTTGCAAAAATATGTGTGTGAAAAGTGACCTTTTCACTCAAGAGAGTATTCGTTTTTAAACAAACACAACAAGGGCTACTAATTAACATGCATTCACTGACGACGTACTGAGTAGGTTACAAGATGCAAGTCGTTTCTTTTTTTTTTGGTGAGCATCTTGATGTTGCTCTTGGGATGAAATTATAACATGTTTGGAATGCTTTTCTTTCTGTTTTTTTTCTTCCCCTTCAAGTCTTTTCTACGATGTGGGCAAGACGCGAATGTCAAGAATGAAGTGGCGGCGGGGGGAGGAATTATGCATGCTTTTAAAAATTCCTTTTGATAACGTTCCTCTTGCAGATAATTTTTTTCTTCTTCTTCTTCTAACAATGTCAGTAGCAGTACCTGCGATGATGTATGAAAAGAGGCTGCGAAAAAAAATGTTATGCAGTGTAAATTTTAGACTGAAACCATCATAGGAGGATGTACAAAAGATGGAATATATATAGGAATGACTTTGAATATTAAGGGCTATGAGGAAGGTGCAATTTTGACGGCACCCTGGATTAAAAGGAATCTCTTTCTCTATTGAAATGTATTGTAGTAAAGTTTTAATTTTCAAAGAGGAGGAGATTGAAGGTATGTAAAAGATGTCGAAGCTGACGATCGCCTTTTTTTCTTATAAGATACAATTTTTTCTTATAAATAGTTTTTTCCCCTGTAGATAAAACCGATCAACTATATGAAAGTGTGCTCGATGCACCAAGGGCTGGTATTCCGTATTCATAACAAAAAAAAACCAGTTAGATGCTCTTGTGGCTGATATTTTTCGCTTGGATGAATTCTCTCATCGATAGTACAAAAGATGTTCATTTCAGCATCTGACTTGCCCTTCATTTAAATGGATGATTTAATATGAAAAGTATTAATTAAAGAACTGTTTTGAAAGAGCACTCCTCGAGGTATCTTGTGTACAGGATCGACTTACTTCCATGCATCAGCGTACCCATCAAATCGTGTATTGTATATCTACATAGATATTTGGCTCATGTAAATTCTACAATTATTACTTTCCAATCTGGCCAAATTTTAAGACTCTGTCATGCATAATACATTTTCCTTTTTTTTCTTCGTCAGTGCAGTGTGGTTTTCAAAGAAATTATTTTTGACATGTGACCAGCAAATTAATTAATATGTGTCTAAACGAATTTCCTCATGTTTCAGTGGTTGCTTGGTCTTTATTATTATTGTGCCTATATGCATGAGCTTTTACTCGTGGAATCATTCTGAGTATAATTCGTGCCCATAAAAATGACTACCCCTGCAATTAAAATCATTCGTAAAATTTTAATTATGACAAATGAATTCAAATTTAATACAAGAGCTGCTGGAAACAGCTTGCCGAGCTACTATTCCATCCCCAGTAATTTTTTAGGGAGTACCAGAGTAATAATCATTCTACTGCGGATCTACTGAGCACTGCGGATAATAGGAGATGAGCATTATGCACACATGTGTGATTTACTCGCCAGTGATTCACAGTCCTCTTCCAGTGGGAGTCATTCACTGTCTTTTAGGGTCTTTTGTAAGAGAACCGTCATTGTTTTGTACAGTTCATTGCACCAAATAATTTGCTCTCTTTTGCACGAAAAGAAGGGAAGAAAGGAATCTGACGTATTATGAACAAAATGCAGGGAGAGAATGAATGAGCAACTCAGGTGCAATTCATCATCCTGTGCCGAGAGAGAGGTACAGAGGAGGAGCAAAGCAGTAGCTGATTTTGTTACCGTAAATAATGCAGTTTTCTATGCAAATGAGTGCATGAATTGTAAAATAGGAAAACAAACTATGTGTGTACCAAAATATTCATTGGTTTCATGAATTGTCAAAAAAAAAAAAAAAAACGGAAAGTGTCGTGTCATTACTCAACGTTACAGGATAACTAGGAAGTTGTCACGTAGTATTACTTGAGCAGATTGGTTCTGCAAAATATGCCCATCTGTGCAGGTGCAATTATTATGCTACCAAAAGCTCCAGCATCATTCTGTGGGAACTCCTACATAATGTGGTTTGGTTGATGAATGCGCTGGTTTTGATGTTTAATTGGGGAGAAATGAGGTTGTACTGCATCACACTAGGAAAGAAAAATGTTTTTGTTCTCTGTAAAAAAAAAAAAAAATTAATATAATTCCTCTATTGTGTTTTTTTCTGTACAGGGCCCTGACTCGTGGGTAGTGGTTCATAAGCTGAAATCCCAGTCGGATGGAGGAATCCTGGATCCCGATGACAGACTAGTGGACGTGGCTGATGATCGTGAGCAGATTATGGCCATTTACGAAGAGGATGCAGATGGGATGCCATCACTGCAGCACAATGCGGGGGATGGAACTAGTGCCAGTTCTGTCGGAACAAACAGTCCCGACATTTTTCAGGTGAATTTTATTAGCAAGTCTTTTGAGCTTTCTAAAGAATCTGTATTTATAAAGGGTTGCATGTGGCTCGGCACGACCTAGTTATTATAGGATGCTATTGTAGTAAAATACCAAAAAATTATCCCCAAATAGGTCTCATTTTCTCTGTAAAAGGCCTCTTCGTTTATTTAGCGGGTGCGCTCTTTTTTTCTTGGAAGAGGCTATTATACGGGAAGGATCGCCCGTGTCTGACTGGGCTGGCGTTTTGTGCTGTCGACTTGAACCATTATTATTATTAATTTGTCTAGCTCCCACAATCCCCCAGAAGGTATTCCTGAAAAAGCTCCTAAGTTGGATATTGTTAGCATTTCACAAAAATTTGGGGAATGTGCCTATAAGTTATTTATGGTGCTATATAAAAAGCTCCAGTTCGACCTTTCCTCTGGGGATATATAGACACTATAGACACACATAGAAGCGTAATTACCACATGTTCCACACGCCTTCCCGTTGTTGGTACAAAAGGGTACAGGTATTCAAATATTTTGTTTTTCACCTGAAACAATTCAAGCCCGTACACGCACATAATGACATTCTCATTCAAAATATCACTGTCATTCATTTGTATGTCAGCTTGTCCCCATGTTAGACTAGAAGGTTCCCAATACAAATTTATTAATAAAAAAAATGCGTGGGTGTAGCTTTGTAAATGTCCTAAATCAATGTCTGTAATTCCAGTGTAATTAGTAGAACTCCCAGGTGTCAATAGGCAGTAGGTACATTCATTTCAACATTTCAAAATCTCTGCTACAGAACTTATGCATTTGTACATAGTAAGTTCTTTTAAAATTCCACCAAGCAAAATCCCGTATTGGTTTACCCCATACAAAATTCCTTCCTCTTTAAGCCGCATACGGTGAATCGTAGGAAAGTCAGTGATTCCAGTGGGAAATCCTCTGACCACAAACTCTTTAATAATCCACCATGGTAAATCCTCACCAAGAAAATTGTGCACGAATCCCGTGAATACATTTATCTGACAAACAATGGGTAAATTTGTATATAAATGTCCTCTTGCAACTACTGCCGCATTCCTTAAATTGACAATGCAATTTCTACCATGTGAACCTTAAAGAGACTACTACCTACAGTAAAATACAACGCAAAAAAAAAAAAAAAAAAATACAACAATCTTTTGCTCTTCTACACAGCCCAACATCTCCTGGGCAGAAGTAAGCACGTTTTTCCTTTAATGTTTCCTTTTAATCCTCTGTGGAGGTAGCAGTGGTCTCTTGTCCCAGAAGATCAGTGTAAGATACCAGAATATATACTCCTTGTGTTGCACCTCCAAAAAAAAACACATGGTTGAGAGACGGGGAGAGCTACTTCCACCCCCTTTGCATTGAGGGAAGTTGGGCTATATCGTAATCATAATGTTTTCTAAGTATAATAGTAATAATAATAATAAAAAGCAAATTGTAGTAAGGTATATAGATGAGAGGAGGGAGAGAGAGAGAGGAGGGGGAAGGGGTTTAAATCCTCATCCCTTGGCAAGATTGCTAGTGCCAGAGCTCTATTTGAAGTACGTTGTGTGGAAGGTTATACCCCAAAGTGTGGTTCATTGAAAAGTCCTTTAAACCAGCATAGGATAGGAACCTCTGTGTATCATTTGTCCAACATATGTATATCCCTGTACATTTTCCCTATTCTCTCCCTTCTTACACAATAATGATTGTCGGTGGTGGTGGTGGTGGAAAGAAGAAAAAAAAAGGTTGAACCAACGGATTATAAGTTCGGGAGAAGGGGGGAAATACATTGAAAAAAAAAACTAGCTAAACCACACTGGCTTAAGGGCGAAAATACATACTTTCTGGCTTTGTGTATACATATGTATGAAAAATACAGTAGAAAAAGTTGTACGTAGGGTTCTGTCTCCCCCTCCTCTTTCATACCTTCCTCATCAACATACCTGTCCCACTATAAGCCCTATAGAGAGATTAAAGCTCGTGTATGGCCTATAAGAGAGGGAGAGAGAGAGAGAGGGCTGTGCGGAGGGCTGAAAAAATAAAGTACTGAAAAATACAAGGGAAGAGTGTAATATAAATGCATAATACATATCCACTGGCTTTTGTAGTGGGAGAAGAGGACTGTGTAGAGAGCCTATGTTATGTAGTAGTGATTCAGTGAAAAAGATTCCTCCAAATGATTTTTTTGGTTGGGAGAGAATATTATACTCCTTATGTTGTTGTTGGGTCTTTTGCGTGTATAGTGTGTGTGTGCCACAAGAAAAACAAGTTGTTCCTTCTCCGTCCGTTTTGCAATACGCAGTAGTTTTTTTGTAGTATTTTTAAAAAAAAAGAGATAATTGTAATCAAATACTTAGTAACTCATAGAAAATACCTGTATTTTTACACATATATACGTTCCATTTTTTTTCGCATTTCCTCGAATATTAATGCTTTTCTATGAGTATCATTTTTAAAGGGGTTGAAATATATATTTTGTATTATTGATATCATTGATACTACTTTTTCGATTCAAACGTGTGGAGACGATCAATGACTTTTTGTATAGTGAAGTGGGAATATGGTGTTGACAGGGACTTTAATCTGTAATTGTGGGTGATTGTGGTCCATTTCTGATGTAAGGGTTTTTGTACGGAAACTTTTGTGAAGCACGGGAATGACCTTTGCCAGAGAATTTGAGACCAGACTGTATTTTATTTTGTTACTAAAGTTTTGTGCCATTATAGTGTAAACACGAATTTTTAAAAAGTTGAATTTAATACAAGTTTTATACAGCAATATTTGAATACAAAACCAGTTGAACGAAAGCGAGCTAAGGTCAATATTTTGGAAGGAGCTTATGCGTTTACCTGTGCAATCAGTGTTTTTGTATGCAATTTTTATTCTGTGTGTGGAATTGTGGAAGTATCGGTGGTTAACTAGAGAAATAGGTAAATTATCTCGTGCTTGGTTATTGACATTATTTCGATTGATTTAAAACGTTTAATTTGTGTTTTCGTCCCCTTGTCAAGTGTTCAAAATACCAAATGGAACTGGATCTGTCTTGTTTTGGCAATATAAAGCAAATATTGGAGTTATTTTAATGTATTTTTAAACGAATCAAAAACGAAGAACTCGTGTGTGTACTTGTGTACATGTAATGTATGCAAAATACAAACTGGTAGAGAATTTGGCAAAACGTATTGGCCTTCGATTGGAAGCTTGGTCGTGTGATAATCAGGTTCAGTTATTTTCGGTGTATTCCGGCTGACTTGAACTTGAGTCATGGCACGATTTTAATTACTCTATTCAACACTTTAAGTTTCCATTGACACGTGACTTCGTAAATGTAATGTGTAAATTGAGAAGTACTGAATGATGTAGCACTCTCAAGTTTTTTTTTAATCTTGTAACTTCAGTTCTGCAAATTGCGTGCGAAAGCGAGGGCATTTATATATTTTTCGTCTTCCAGCCAAAGAAATGAACATGTAGACTGACTTGAATGAATTTTTGTGGATTTGGGATACCCGTGACGTTCAATTGCGAATGTTTACGGAATGTCAAAATTTTATTTTGAACGATGATGCATTTGAATTAATTACTAACGTCCATTCCTGTTTCTTTTCCAGGGGAATGACCATAAGTTTCAACCATTTGCCCGGACAGACATTGAAATAACCGGAGAGGAGCTGAGCAGTGGTCCGGCTTCTGGTTCTCCCAGTGGAGGTGGATTAGCCCTTCAAGTGCGTAGAGGAAGTGAGCCGGCTTTAAATAGACTGTCACCCGTCCATTTGTCACCCCCTGACCCCTCCAAAAGGTGGTCAGCAGCTCCAGTAATAGATGAAGATGTCGATAATCCAAGTCGAAAAAATCAAGTCGTACGTCTAAATTCTTAAAATACATGATTTAATTGGTGATAAATATTTGTGGTTCTTGTGCCTTGAAGTATTTAGCGTTTGGAATTAATAAATTTCTTTTGTAATTTCATGCAGGAATCCAGTGCAGCTAATATAAATAATAACAACAACAATTCTAAGCAGCATACCGAAAACGGCAGCGAAGATCAAAAAGGAGTAGATTCTGTTGGAATTATCAAGAGTAAAAGCCAGACAATAAGTGTTATCAAGACAAATTCCATGGCAGTTAACAATAGCAATAATAACTATATGGTGAACAGTAACAGTAATGGTGTTAATATTAATAGTAATAATCCGTATCTAAATTCAAACCAAAGTTATTCTTCCTCATCATCATCAACGGCTACAACAGTCACTCAGTCAGCCGCTACATCGGTCAACTCACAATTTATTTCCTCCTCGTCACAACAACAAGGAAACAACCAAAACTATCAAGGAGTGGGCAGCATTAGTGACCGAAACAATTCAACTATACCTAGAAGTGCCTCAGCGGGAAGTGCGCTGCTAGTTTCGAACAATAGTAACAGTGTAATAAATAACAATAATACAGTTCAAAGTACAACAGAACAACGTTTAATAGGCAGCAAAAGCAATAGTCACATCGCTAGCAATAATGGCCAGTTTTCTACCTCGGCACCGTCCAGATTTAGTCGGGATCAAAACCGATTGTCCATGCAGATTACTAACGACGGAGGAGCAAGGTGGGCGGATGCGGCCGACAGGTGAGAGAATACATTGTTTATTCGCACATTTTTTGTATGCATAATATTTTTTTCGGTGGACTATAACGAAGATTTTGTTACTTATTTTGTCGCAGAGCTTTATGGCTGAGTCTTAGAAAAGAACCATTGGGTGCAACAGCTAGTCCGGAAATCCCTTCTGAATCCTTACCTCCACCTGCTTCATTTTCAACACCGATCTTGTACAGTACAACAAATGAATCCGAGGGCTTCACTGTTTTCCATCGTGACCGTGAACATCAACACCAAGGCACAGTAAATGGTGGAAGCACTAATGGGCCAGAAGACGACGATGTAATTATTGAAGATGACGAAAATTTACACGAAGATGTGCGACAGGAAAATCAAACGTGTACTACAGGTTCACAGCAACACCCGAGAGTGCATATAAATACTGGTGAAGTGTTGGATTTAATATTGTCATATGAAGATGCGCCTTTGGGAATCCATGTGGTGCCGGAGCATTTGGCTAATGCGAAGGATCAAGGACTAATTGTTCAAAGGGTTGAGCCCTTGGGTCGTATTGATCGTGACGGTCGCGTGCAAGCCGGTGACAAAATAATTGAAATTAATGGACATTCTCTCTTAGGAGTACCTTTTCAAAAAGCCCAGGAATTATTTCGACAAGGATTAAATACGGCAGAATTACGATTGAAAGTTATAAAATACCAGAGAAGGACTATCTCTCATTCCGCAGAAATGAATGCTCACAATAATCAATCAACATCCGTTAGTGTTCATAACTTGGTCAAAAAGTTTAACCATGGGACAGAAGCAGTTTCCGAAGAGAAAGAAAATATGGTTCAAAGCCATGAAAAAAGTAAGCTTATAATTGTTGCTCCCCAGTGTGTATTATACGTAAATTAGACTAGTTTGTCAACGTTTATAGGTTTCTGCTTAATTTCAGTAGTATGTACAATTTAATTCTTTTTACCATTGCATTAAAATTGTGCTTACGAAGGATAGACTTTTTGTCATGCAGTGCTTTATCAGGTGTGCAAAATCGCTGCTGTGTGCATTATGCGTAGGTGCTGAGGGTATGTAGACCGTGAAATAAGGAAGCTTATTTTGAGCTCGAGAAACACAAGAAACGTGGATCAAATGACGCTTTTGTTTTCACGTGGATTCACTAGTTACATGAGTGAATCAAACCATTTCGATGTTCTTAAATTCGAGTAAAATATTGGCATCACCCCAATTTAATTTCACCACTTTTATTGGATTTGAGTTAGCGGGATAATTATTAATTATCATAGAAATTATTTCAGTTTGTTTTCAAATTTAATAACTACAAAATAATGTATTTAACGTTGATTTGGAATTTTCAAGTGATTCCGTTTTTCGTTTCTGCTTTTAGTGATGAAATGTGGCAAGTTTTTTTGTTTTACTTTGTGGTTAGATCTTGTATTTCTTCTCTTTGGGGTGGGTTTGCAAAAGAAGATAGCACGTTAATTATTACAAATAATAGACGTCTACGTTTGTAAATAGCAGCAAATCAGTACATATTTTTTGATATGTGGAATACAAATCTAAACTACTATTAGACTTCTCATGAGGCATGACTTGACATTTTAGGTTTCAATGAATAAATGTATATACCTAATTGCTAATAACGTTTTTTCGATTCTAGTTGTTGGTGGAGATTTAAGGGTAGCCACAGTTTCCCCTACGAAGAAACTTCCATTACAAGCCGTGCCATTAACGAGACCGTCCTCAACCACAACTACTCTCATTGCATCCAATACAAGAAAAATTGGTATGTTAATTAATGGAGAATTATTGTTGAGACCGAGAACATTTGTTAGCATATTATGTACATATTATTAAGAATCTATTTGCTGATTATAGGTCGAAAATATGAAATTGATCTAAAGAAAGGCGTGCAAGGTCTGGGTTTTAGCATTACAACAAGAGACAATCCTGCTGGAGGAAACTGTCCAATATATATTAAGAATATATTACCTACGGTAAGTATGAGGACGACTTTCCATTTAATGGAGCATGTACATATGTATAGTATATACATTATACATATTTCGAAAAAAGAGCTTTACATAATATTTGTATATTGTTAATTGCTATTTTCTCCAGGGTGCTGCCATTGACGATGGAAGATTGAGACCTGGGGATAGACTGCTGGAAGTTAATGGAATAGAAATAACAGGAAAGAGTCAGTCAGAAGCCGTGTCATTACTGCGTAATGTCCCGCAGGGAGGTCTAGTAAAATTGATTGTATCGCGACAAGAAAGAGTCGATCTAAGTCCTAAACTTCCAAGACAAATTGTAAGTTTTACAATCTTCATTTGTTTAATTTCCTTAAGCACAAAATCAGAAATATTAATGTATATTATTTTCCCGTTTGCAGCCGCCGGAAAAGATAACAGATGAAGTGCAACCTGTGCCCTGGAGTGAGAGGGAAATAATTGTGCTCGATATTCCAGTTCTAGACACGGAGAAAGCTGGTTTAGGTATTAGTGTTAAGGGAAAAACTACGGCAACTCAACGCGGCAACATGGTGGATGATGGAATCTACATAAAAAGTGTCATTCACGGAGGTGCAGCCTCACGCGATGGAAGACTTAAGTCAAATGATCAGTTGCTGAGTATTAATGGGCTCTCTCTCCTGGATCGGTCAAACACGGATGCCATGGAAACCCTGCGGAAGACTATGACCCAAGATGGGCCCAAGCCAAAGCCTGGTTTCATTACGTTAACAATTGCAAGACGCGTGCCATCATCTTCTGCTCCCACAACTGACATTAGCGGTTGTGGAAGTTCTGCTTCTGGGGATGAAATGGATTCCTGGGGATCAAGGAACAACTCCGTATCTGTTGGTAAGCAGAATTATGATTTAGCAAAAGTAGCAGTATGTGGACTGACATCGAGCTTATATTAATTGACTGCTCTCTTTACGTAGATGGGAGACTGCATGACCAAAACAGAAATGCGACTTTAGTTCATGAAAGCTGCGTCAATAACCCTCCCGAGAACACAGCCATTTTCCTCCCAGCGTATAATCACAACCCAAACCAAAGTGCATTTGAAGTAAATCAAAAGCATAGTCACCATCAAAATCGTAATAATAGTTTTCGCTCGGCTAATCACCACCATATAGAAGAAGCTACACCAGATCAGCATCAGCAGCAATACCAACAACAAAGGGAACATAGCTTGAGTCCACCACAAACATTGGATAAAATATCTAATGATTTACCCCGTAATCCGGTACTAGAGCGGCTTACGGGTAAAAATCCTGCCACGCGCAATGAAAGTTATTACCGAGTAAGTGGTTACTTCTAATTGTCGGAACATGTTTTTTGCAAAAGGAATAAGGATACAGTAATAGAATATCAATTTTTGTCGCTTTTAATAGGCTACAAATGAAACCTGGAATGCCACCCTTCTGCAATCAATGATGAGCAATGGTGGCAAAAATTCCAGCAGAGATATTCAAGGCAATGTAAACAATGATAATCATCGGAGGCAGCCCGTGCCTGTGCAGAATATGAAAGGTGAAATGGTTCTTATAGAAGATGATTATGTAGCTCCACAAAAGCCACCTAGAAGATCTAGGTAAGTTTACAGAAAGTATATGCTATTAATGTATGCATATTTGTGCGTTCAAGCATAACATCGTGTTTAACATTGAATGTTATGTTGTGTTAAGAAGGCATGAACATTTGTTACCCATTTTATGTGGTATGTTTAGATCGTCTACTCCAGATGATACCTTAGATTCTTCTCGGAAACAGTCAGTTTGCGAAGTGGCTATCCCGGTCGTTAGTCCTACAGGGGATTTGCAAACTCCTTTATCAGATGCCACATATGCAAGCCAGTAAGCTTACTCGTATTGAATAACAAAGGTATTTCGTATGTATTAAGTCTCAGTACTCACACAATAATAATTTATCTCTTCTTAGAACCTCCTTGGAAGACTCCGGCGGATTCTCTCGTGATGCCTTCGGACGACAAAGTATGTCTGAAAAGCGACATGCAACATTGGATGCCAAAAATACAGATACATATCAAAGGAATAAAAAATTGAGGGAAGAGAGGGAACGGCAACGTCAAATGCAAGCACAACAAGAAGCCATGAATGACAAACGCAATGCGGAGGCCTTGGCTCGTGAGCGAAACTTACAAGGTAATGAATGATAACTCACTTCTACTACAGCTTTTGTTACGTGAACGCGTATTGGTACTTGTCAGAGATGTACAAATAAACATCTACATAACATCTACTTAGCCTTAACATTAACACAATAGCTTCTTGGCGTGTTCTGTCATCTTAAGCTACACACAGATTGTACATACAAATTCGAGATAGGAATTCATGTGAACACATTTTAAATACTTTCTGTAAATACTTTCTACTGCCACTTAACCCGTTAACCCAGTACTTGTAGAATTAATCTCTCTCACTCAGGATCTAGGAGCTCAATTCAGGTACACACATGTGGAGAGTTAAGGCATATTAGGGCGGTAATTATTACAATACTAGTATCTAAATTGCCTCCATTGGCCTTTTTTACGGATTCGCCGCATGGACAAATCATCTTTACTCAATGTGTGTAGACGAGTTGGCAAGACGTGGAATTAAAAGACCCTTCAGCTCTTCCCATGAGGAAGATTTGGCTTTTCAGTCACTACTTGCGCCTGGTAGTCTGCAAAGGGACGGTGATTTCGGTGGGCGTCACAATCATCTTAATGGGGGTGGTGGAGGTTTCATGGGCTATGGTCGGTACAGTCAACGAGGGCGGGCGTTTTCGCCTTCGGGTTTTCTTGCTAGTCAACGCGATTATGAAGGGGAGCTGGCGATGATGGGGTTGTCTCTGTCTCCAACGAGCCCTACCGCGAGTACTGGAGGACACCAAACAAGATCTGCGAAAAAAGGCCTGGGTGACCAACTCATAGAGCTGTTTCATCAATGGGGTCACCGACAACAAAGTGCGTGTCTTCTTCGGTGCTATGCATGCCGATCTTCTTCTTCTTCACGCCTCTCAAGTACTCGCTTAAGTTTCACCGTTCTATCACTGGGCTGTTTTTCGTGTTTTTCTGTACAAAAATGTCTTCAATGCAATTAACCAATAATAACATTAAAACAAATGCTAGCTGTACGCATTGGAGTGCATGTTTTAACTTTGCTGCATGTTGTCTGCTGTCTTTGTAATGCATGGGGTCGTTTTAAACTGGCTAGAACTCTCACAAAGGTTTGCTTATTAGGTATTGATTTTCAATGTCTATCGCCATGTTCATTGAAAATTATCTACCAATTGACCAACAGAAACGGTCATACCTATTGTATTTACGTGCGTAGATTTACACAAGTTATTAGGCTTTTACAACAATTGTGTTGTTGCGCATGAAACTTTTCAGTATAAAAAAAGAACTTTTGATACTGTTTAATTAGTTATGTATTAATTAGTTTGTGATACGAGGGATGTTTATTAATTTAACATGAAAATTGTTTTTCATAGCTCATCGCTCCGACGGGAATGTGGTTGGATTGACACGAGTGAACTCTGCAGACTCACTGGTTGATCCAAAGCAGCCTGCTTCACCTTATCATCAATTAGCTGCTGCTGGTGGAGCAAGTATAAGTGAAGGAAGCTTTAAGGGCTCCAAACGAGATATTGGCCCATCACTTGGCATGAAAAAATCCTCAAGTTTAGAGTCCCTTCAGACCATGGTTCAAGAGATACAAATTCAAGAAGATGTTAAGGCAGGCTTCGGCCCAGCAAGAGCCGGTCCTGCCGCTGTGCGTGTGGTTCGTGGTCGAGGATGTAATGAAAGTTTCCGGCAAGCCGTTGATAGAAGCTACGACGCTCCATTGGGAGAGCTTGGAAATCAGATGGAAACTTGTACGTGGACATTTCAATTAATGTTATCATATCATCAGAAATATTTTTGCAAAGTTACGTCAATATTTGTGTTTATTTGTTCCTCATTACAGTGGCTGAAGAAGAAACAGAATCTTGTATCTCAGGAACCACTTACGGACATTCTCAGCGACCTCCATACTCAGAACCGTCAGAATCTGAAATCGACGGGATTTATGGAAAAAGCAAAGGAGTGAAAAAGAAGCCTGGCCTTCTTCGAGGTTTAGGTTCTATGTTCCGTTTTGGTCGTCACAGAAAATCTACAGGTAGTGGCGGTCTTTCGGCTGCGGTTCTAAGAAAGCAACAAGCTGAATTAGAAAAGCAAGAACGTGAGGAACACCAAATGGAGGAGATGGAGAAAGCCAGGCATGCCGCTCAGGCTGAGCAAATGCGTATTCAGGAACAATATAGACGCCTGGTCGAAAAGCAAAGACTGGAACAACAGCAACAACAACAAGGGAACTCGACATATGGAATCACAGTCTCTATGGCTGGGACCAACACCGGGAGCAATTACAGTAGCACAGGTAATTATTCTGAGTCAGGAGGTCGAGGTCAAAACGGCAGCTTGAATCCCCACCATCATTTAAGAAAATCGATGGAGAATCCTTCAACAAGAGAACGGGAAAGGGATGTTAATGGAAATCATTTCCAAAATCCCAACCATCTGCGATCCGCAAGCTATGATGTATACAATGAAATACACCGACCTGGAAGTCGCGTAGGGTTTGCTGCTGCTGACCCGAATAAGAAATATTCTCATTATATCAACTACGAGGAAATACGTCATCATTTGAAGTGAGTTTCATGTTTTAAACTTTACCCTGAAAGAAATTATTATGATCGTGATTTTGTAGTGAGTACGGATTTCTAAAATTTCTGTCACCAGTTCACGTGTGATGTTTGCGATTTTCACTTAACATAATCAATTGTCATGTCTTGTCTGGTGTGTTCACTTGTCTTCGTAATAATGTTTCACTTGTGACAATTGTTTAAGCCATTCTCGCGTTTTATAAGCACATTCAGTATGACAAGGGTTGAATGCATATAATTTAATAATCATTATTAATATTAATTATTATGTTTGATTTAATCCGGGTTAGTTCATCTACAAGGGGTGGTATTGGGTAGATATCAGTTTAGTTTTTATCTTTCAGTTAGTGTGTAATTTACGTAGTTATGTGTTAACTATAACATGGCTTATTGTCAATGCTCAGTTTATTATAATTTTGGCATTTCGGAGTTGCCATTACATTGAATCGTTCTTTTGTACAGTGTTTTCTTACCGGAACGGTTATCTATTAGGCAAGTTGTACTCTTTCCTCTCATCTTTTGTGTGGGGTTTTTACTAACTTGAATATTAATTTCTTCTCTTTCTCTCTTTGTCATGTTAATGCAAAATAATATATGGGTGTTTGAGTAATGAGTGCTATTAATTAACCTAAAAATATGGTACCAATAAATAGTGATGACAAACGGAATGGGAAACTGTCTGAAGAACAAATAAGGCAAATGAGACTTACTGTGATCGAGCAAAGAAAGAAAGCAATTTTGGAAAGGTTTGTGTGCTAAATAAGTCCATCAAACTTCAGCATTTACTGTTTGCAGTACAATCTAGTCACTTAAATTTGCAGTTTTATAGCCCGAATATTCACTTTTGTTTTTGGGCCATACTGCTTTAAGTTTGGCCTATTTTTATTTTTTTTTATTTTTTTCCTGCAATACAAATTTAGCACACCTATGTCACGTATGCTCTGCCATTTGCATTCATTCCGTTGTTAAATGTTATATGATATTTTACATTTTTAAGTGAGTCTGCTTTTTGCTGAAGTACTTGATCTTTATCTTGCTTTGATCTACTATGATGGTAAACATTGTATAGTTTGTGTAGTTATCTGCAGTTCTGTTAGATGCATGTTACGCTAAATGCTTTTTTGATTGAGGATCGCATTTTCGGGTGTAATTTGACATTTTGCATGTCGGCATCCATTCGTTAGTAGTATGTAATGGTTTCATTTTTTTTTTTTTTGCATAAAATACTTTAAGTAAGTTAGATATGACATAGATAAGTAATTTCGAAAACTTAAGAAAATGCCTAGTTTATTTTTCGTGACTATAGTTTTTGAACAGAATTGATAATATATTTCGTAATAAATATTTCAGTCGCCGCCATCAGCAGCATTATCATTCTCAAAGAAGAGAAAACCCTAGGTCAAAACAAGAGCGTCCTGTATCAAATTTCTACGAATATGAAAGTGTACAAGCAGCAATGCATGCTCAACATGGTCCACCTTCCACGTCCAGCAGTCAACACAGCCACCAGCATCAACAACTCCTTCCTCCAGGCAATGTTCAGCAAGCCAACCGGGAGAAACAGCAACAACAGCAGCAGCAACAACAACAACAGCAATCGTTGTATGTCATGAATGGCTATGGTAGTGCTGGCGGCAACAATGGTATAACTCTTCCTTCTCCAACTGCCCTTCCAGTGTGGAATTATCCACAAAGATCTCCCAGTCAATTTCAAGCTCAAACAATGCCCAGTCATTCCAGGCATCAATATGTGGGAGGACCCGTTCCTAGTGCTGGCACGTCATCGTCAACGCTACAACACCAGCAACAGAAGTACCAGCAACAACAGCACCATCCACAGCAGCCAAAACCTAACTCCTTACCAAGACGTAGTCAAAAAGGTATGGAATGAGTTGTGAATTGAAATTTACGCAGGCTTGCATTTTACTTCAATATTTGCGTTTAAAGAAAAAGGTTTCCGCGAGGACTTAAAATTGAATACCTATAGG